>CAUYRT010049776.1:0-122446 GCA_963574885.1 Lepilemur ruficaudatus
GTGCACACACACACTGGCTCTTACGGTAACCTATGGCTATAATGACCCTGGCACTGTAGCTGGTTTGTGACAGAGACTGCTAAGCAGTAGCTAAAATTATCTGGAGGGAACCTCTACTTTGTCTCTGCGAGAGAGAAAGACCAGCAAGAGCAGGAAAGGCAGGGACCGCCCCAGAAGAGGGTCTCTGCAGAGAGAAGGATTGCCACCGCCTCTGCTAATTTAGCAACCTAATTAAAGTGTGCCTGCCAGGAGAAAGCAGAGCCCTGGCCTCAGCCCTCCCACCCATTCGGGAAGAATGCTCCGTAGGAGCTGTACAAGTGGCGGGCTGGCGGCAAGGGGGGAGCGGAGATCACTCACTGACCTTCATGAATTGTTCAACAGGCACAAGCCCGCTAAATACCGGTATGAACATTATGAAGAGCGTTGCACAGCCAGGAAAGATGACTGTCCCAAATGACTTTGTCAAGAAATGAAAGCTGAAGATCCAGGACCATGACAGCTGTCCCCGCAGAGGAGACGTAACAGGAGCAGAGGGGCATGGAGGAAGGCTTAGGTTAGTGTTGTGGTTGGTTTGGGGATTCCTTTTGGAATAGACGTCACAAATCTTTTTTGTTTTCCCCATCACAGTTCTTGGTATCCTCGTGGTATCGCAGACGATCTACGCGGCGAGGGTGTGTGGGAGGAAGCATTTGCAGACTGTTGCCTTTCCCCTCCCCCAGGACCTACAGGCTAACAGCTGCTGGTGGGTGGTGCTCACGGGCCACGTGGCTGCAACGTCCCAGTCTTTACAGCAAGGGGATTGTAAGGGGTTCCCATCTCTACACCCTCTGTCTCTGTTTCCCAGCCTCCAAGGAATGGTATTAATATTTGCTGGTGACAGAGAAGGCTAAAGAGTCTCCCACTGAGAGAGAATGGGAGGTCGGGACCTCTCTCTCGGGAGGCCACCGGCACCTGCTGCCTAATCACTCCCAGGTGACTAGTGGTGGCGCATGGGGGCCTGCGAGCTGAGTGTCCTGGCACAGCCTGGGAGCGGCGAAGGGGCTGCGGGTGGCAGCTGTGTAATGCCAAGCCCACGTCTCTGAGCATGCAGGGGGTGGTAAGGGACAGAAGGCAGCTGCGCTTGGCTCAAGACCTGGATCCTCCCAGGGCCTGTGCACTTCACACAAAACACCTTAGGTCTCAGATTCCTCATCTGTACAATGGGTATGGGCAGCTAATACAAGTTCTACTTACCCATTACATGAGCTGTAGTATAGGGAAATTTGTAAACTTCTAAGTCTTCAAAAATGTAGAATGTGCTTTAGTATTTTCATTATTGCAGATATTATAGTAAGAATGGGGGAAACAAGGGTCAAGTTACGCATCCTCCCCTGGTGGCTGAGTGCAAGGACACGCCATGACACCTGGGGAAGAGCCCCCATTAGCCCCAGACTCCTCCCAGTCCCACTCTCCCTCCACACTGCAGGAGGAGAATGCGGAAACTTGGGCGTGCACCGGCACCCCCTACAGGGCTTGCAAAAACAGATTGCCGGGCTCCGCCCCCAGAGATTGCAGCCCAGCAGGTCCAGCTGGGGCCTGAGAATGTGCACTTCTAAGCTCCCAGGTGGTGCTGCCGCAGGAACCACACTTTGAGAACCACCGAAACAGGACTTCATTGGTGGGGTGAGGAATCAGCCAGCTGAAGAAAGACGTTGAGCTTTACAGCTTGGCCTCAATGAATAAATACCTTGCCTACAAATAGCTGAGTCATGCCGCACTGCCACAAGACCAGGGGGAGGTCAGGAGGGGGTCAGGAGTCCTGGGCTCACCTCCAAGCTCCTCCTCCCCTCCCTAGCTATGTGGCCTGGGTTGGATCAAGTTCCCTCTCAGAGCCTCAACTACCCATCCACACAATAGAGATCACGCCTTTCTTGACTTCTTATGTTCTGGAAACATCTCTACAAAGGCAAAGCACTATGATATGTTTTCCTGGGTTCCTAAGTCCCACTCTGGGCTGGGAGACCTCACCAGCGACTCTCGGGACCTGTCACTCCCAGCCACAGTGAATGCAAATCAGCATGGAGGAGTCTACAGAGAGCTAGACTGTGTCTCTCAGCGGCTGTGCCTGGGTCAAGTCTCGGAACCTTCCTCCTGCTCTCCCTCCCTCGGCAGCCAGGATCATGGGCCCTGGAAGACTCAGACGGGCCACGTGGGCGCAGCCCCCAGGTAGTGGTTCCCAGCCCTCCCTCGACATCCCGAGAGTGAGTTGTGCGCCTGGCAGCGGCTGCGGCCCCCCCCCGCCATGGCACGGAGAGCTCTGACAGGCAAGAGCCTTGAGGGTCGCAGGGGGCAGGTGAGCACGTCGCCGGAAACAGAAGCTCGTCTGCGCTCTGCAAGAGCAAGAAAAGGGCAGAACAGAAGCCTCCTACGGGCCAAAGTGTCTTCCCCAAATGTACAAACTGATCTTTTTCATAGACGTGAAAATACTCAGTGGCTCAGAATAAAATAGCCTTGGCTCATTCTAGTGGTTCAGGGTGAACGCACTTCCACACCAATGCCCGTGCTCAGCGCTGCGCAGAGCGGCGAGGTCTGGGGAGGGGCAGAGTTCATCCCGCCATAAATCCTCCCCAGGAGATGGCTTGTTCCCGGCCACAGGGATAAGAAGCTCCACAAGGTAACCGGGGAGCTTTGGCAGAGAGCAGCTGGATTCACGCCAAACGTGTAAGGCAAATCACTTCCATGTGGCCAACCCCAGGCACCAGCGAGACTCCAGACTGCAGAACATCATCTCAGCAGCTTCTTTCCCTGAGTCCACCGAGAAAGAAGTAGGGCAAAGGGAATTAATTTGCGCCCAGTCCTACTATGTGCTCCGCATTTGATTCTCTTAATAACCCCAAGGGATAAGTGTTATTCCGCCCTTTTCACAGGCGAGAAGACAGAGGGGTGACGTTCCCAATCCACAGAGGTAAACAGCGCCAGGGAAGGGCTTGCTCTTCTTTTTGTGCCCCCGGAGCCCGTGTTCTTCCTTTCCCCTTAGGCTGCCTCTACTGCGTCCTTCCAGACTATGGCCACTAAAATGACCTGGTCCACAGATGCTCAACCCTCCATCCTCTGCCACCTTCTGTTTCTGTCCAACTTTCCCTACCCTGCTCACGCTGGGGCTGTATTACGTACGCATCTTCTCAGGGAAAGGGAGAAGCCCCCTGGTCCCCCGAAGGCAGGGCAGAGCAGAGAAAGCTCTGGGGACTGGGGGTGGGTGGGGGAGAGTGTGGGAGGAACAGCCTCTGCCCAGGCCCTGGGGAACGGCTGGAGTGAGCCGTTTCATCTCTGACGTCCACACGTCTATTTGGGTCCCCACTTGTGCATACTTTTAGCTCGCACAGTGCTGCTCAGAGCTGCCTCTGGTGAAGCCATCTGACCTGCATGCCAAAAAGTGATGGATTTTTCTAGGAGGAGAGGGCATCAATCTCCTTTTACTGCCTGGCTGGCTGGCCCAGCTGAGTCTGGGTCACGGGGCTCAGACATCAAGACGTTGGAAAGGGAGGAAGAGAGGGGGATACAGCCCAGGCAGTGGGAAGACCTCCCCATCTCCAGCAAGGAAGGGGCAGCAGGAGGAAGCAGGGGGCTGGTCCGTAAGGGAGAGGCGTCTCTGGGAAATGAAAAGGGCTCCTCGGGCTTTCTGGCCTGGCTATTCCCTAACTC
This sequence comes from Lepilemur ruficaudatus, assembly GCA_963574885.1. Taxonomy (NCBI): domain Eukaryota; kingdom Metazoa; phylum Chordata; class Mammalia; order Primates; family Lepilemuridae; genus Lepilemur; species Lepilemur ruficaudatus. Next base: position 3,682 of record CAUYRT010049776.1, read on the forward strand.
CTTCCTTGAGACAGCCACCGACTGGGTTCCATGGGAGGAAGCCCCCTATAGCTCCTGCTCCCACAGGACAACTGGCGCATCTGACACAAATAGAGAATGAGGATTTCTGGGTTTCAGGGATGGCTCCAGGAATTCTTCCTCTGTAGCGGGGACCAAGATAACTATTCCATATGTGTGGGATTCACTTCTGGGAGGTCTTCCAGGCCTGCAGCAAGCTTGACCCACAGCAGAACCTCTAATCCAGCAAGGTCACAGGGCACCTCTAGAGGGAAGACCTCAGAGCCCAGACAGGGCAGTGGGCAGGTGGGGTCGTCCTCATCCTGCCTCTGTTCACCTGGGCTGCCTCGGCGCGGGTGGGAGGGGAGATGGGGACAGCGCAGCTGGATACACTGACATAGTTGGACACAGAGGTGACTACTGTCAGCTTCACCTCCCTGTTCCAGGAAAACAAGGGTAGAGGGAGGGTGGCAGGCATAAACTGCTCAGTCTTCCCCTTGTAAAGGGGACCAAGGAAACCTGGCCAAAAATGACACTGCCAAAAGAGTGAAGACCTTGGAAAAGAAACAAATCCACATTGGAATTCGAATCCTGCCACCTGCTAATTGTACCCAATCCTCTCCAAGCCTCTGGTTCCTTAGCCATAGAATAAGGACACAGATATTGGCTTGGCAGAACTGTTAAGAAGATCCATTTAAAATTTTTAGGTAATAGAGATGTTAGAAAATATCCAAAATATAACAGACATTTAGCAAACGTGTTTCTTTCCTTTCTGTAAAATTTTCACGTTAACTAAGAGTTCAACCTGTCTGCAAACAAAATAGTGGCTTGGAAGGAAACTTGGAGAAGGATGATGATTTTTCTCCTAAAATAAAATGGCATGAATGAGGCTGCTCAGGACTGAGCCGTCCCTGACTCATGGGTCACCAGCAGTCTGTCCAACTGCCACCGTGATGTCCGACCTCTTCCTCCTTCAGAGGCCAAAATGGTTTGCGGGAGGAGGTTGGTCAGACAATGGAATAAAGATATCAAAAGGCAGAGACAGCCACTGACTCGAGATTGGTATTGATCAGTAGAGAAGAAACAGGTTTCCCAGGGTCGGTGGTTATAAATAATGGTGATCCCGGCTCTGCTGTGTGTCAAGCGGCAGAGTCTGTCCCCTACGTGAGCACGCGCCCTCGGTCAGACCCCGACTGCCTTAACAAGTTCATGCGCCACATTAGTACTTTGGCTAATCATTTCCTGGGGCCACGTATATGGGCAGCAGGGAGATAGTTTTTCCCTGAGGGCGGTGGCCTAAGGGGCTCAGACACAGGCCCCCCAGAGCGGCACTACCGGTGGATCACCTACCCGCCCTGTCCTCTCTTCTTCCCTGGCCCCTTCAATACCCAGGTCCTAACTGTTCCTGGCCTCCGCGCTGAGACCTCTCAGGTCCTTCCCTCGTGGACTCCATCTCACTCTGCACTTGTGCTCTTATTAATAACAAAAACAACTGCTGTGGACGGAGCCAGGCACAGGATGAGCACCGGACCCTCATTCATCTTTGCAAGTCTCTTAAACACACTGTGCTGCCGTCCCCGTGCTGCAGGCGAGGAAGCTGAAGCTCAAGGCAGTTATGTAATTTGCCCCAGATCCGCAGCACTTAGAGGTGCCCCGTGGGACTCTAAAGGCTGCTGCAAGCTGACCGTGCCACCTTGCCATCCTTTGGCCGTGTGGCCCCTCACCTCTGCAACTCCTGCTCCACAGGGAGGCTCTGCTTTCTGAACTGGGCACTACGTGGTGGGAGCAACGACATTGATAAAGAGAGCACATGTCACTTCACCCTGGAACCCGTTCTTGCCACCCCTGGTGGCCACCCCTTGAGCTCAGCGTGAGCAGCCAGGGTGTCTTTTGGAGACGAGGATGGCATGAGAATGCAGAAATTCGAGACTCCACTGCCCCACCAAGGAACAGAGGGTCTCCATGGCCTCAGGGGCTCCCCCACCACAAGGTGAGTCCCGAGGGTGACCGTGCCTGAGGAAGGAGGGAGATTCTTGGCAGGAGAGGAGGGAGAGGGAACAGGGGAGGAAGGGAGGATCTCTGGGAAGTGTGTGTTTTCTCTGCACTAACCAGACCCTAGGGTCTCAGGCTGCCAAAAAGGCTCAGAAGAAAACATTAATTCAATACCACACATTTAATTACACATGAAATGGAATGTCTTTAAATGGAAAAGAATAACATTCCTAGAGCTCCAACTGTGGGTGTTTGAAGTGGCAGGAGGGAGAAAGAGGACCAGCTCTGAATCTTGGAGGAGGCTGGAGACCACCGAGAGGGCAGGGCCCATGCCTGGGCTCACAGTAGGAATTTCTGCCCCTCACAGATCAGTCTCACCCCTTCTCCTGATGCTCCCTACCCAGCTGGGTCTTGCTTCATGCCTACGGTGGCAGACAAGTGGAGCTAATGTCCCCTGCAGTGTTGCATAAGAGCATGACCAGGTGAGCATGTCCCCTGGCCACCTACAGACCTGTCTGCAGGCAACACAGCCAGTTCTCCACCTGGACAGAGGAGGGGAGCATGGCTAAACCACCCAAGAACCTGCTCTTGCAAAGCAATCCCTGGATGAATTACAGGTTACGCGGAACAAAGAGGATCTCCTGGGTTCCTGTCACAGACCTTTCTAAGAGAAGACCCTTCAAAGGCTGGAGAGCAGACAGAACTCTGCAGAATTTTCATGGAGGTCTAGAACTTAAAATGACTGACCAATGTGGCATCAGTGACATGGGAGTGGATTCCAGGCTGAATGGCCATCAGCACTGTTTGTTGCCGTTGCTGCCCGGGGGTGAGGTGGGCTCGGGATTGATTACCTAAGAACCCGGATCCCAGATGTTCCTGCTGGTCAGCACTTGGCCCGTCCCAAGCTTTCCGAAGGATCAGGGCTTCCCTCCCACATTCTTTCTGGGGCTTGACATCTTTGCAAAGAGGCTTTGAAGGGTGCTGGAAGCCACTGAAGTCAAAAGGCTAATGTCATGTGTCATTTGAGTTCACAGACCAGGCCTACCTAGCATCTGTCTTAATGCGTAGTAGGCACTCAGTAAATATTTGATGAATAAATGAATGAATTAAAACTCCCTCTGACGCACTTCTAGAGACTTTAGCAGGGAGGACACTACAAAGAGGGAGGAAAAGGGGGATACGAGGGAGGAGGAAAAAGAACAGAAAGATGAGTGAGAACAGGAAAGGAGCCAGGAGGTCCCTGAGAGCAGACTTATTTATGCTCTGGCTCCAAGACTGGCCCAAGGAACCCAGATGGTACTGAACCAGGACAGTTCTGAGACCCACATCCTGACCCTCAGTCTCTGGTCCCTCAGACTTCTAAACAAAGCGCCTCCGCAGGCAGCGTCTGGTGGACTCGGGAACACCGGGTCCCACTCCGGGGCACGTGTGCACCCTCAGGCGAGAGGTAGCGGTCTAGGACACTGAGACATTGTGTTCCCACCAAGATGAATAAATAAACAAGACACCCTGCTGTTTCTGGAAGCAGTGAAGAAAGAGGATCAGCAGAGGACTGTCTGTTCTGGGGCAATTTCCAGCTCACGTTTCCCGACACAAGAAGTTCAGAGAGTGAGGCTGAAGCTCAGACGTCCCTGCTCCCAGGTGCCACCCCTCTGAGCTCCACCGCCGTGAGCTCAGACACAGATTGACACCCAGGCTCTTGGCATCAGCCTGCCCAGCCACACAGCGCCTGCCCTTTCATACCCACTCCCTTGTCTCTGTGTCACGTTGGCCTTTCCAGAGGCGAGAGGACCTCTGGCTCTCATCAAGCACTGGCTGCTCGAGCCAAGAGGAAGGAGCGAAAGAACTCCCCAAGGAAAGCCATCTGGAATGGAGAAGTTAGGTGCTGAAAGATGGCTCTCAGGCCCCGACTGCAAATCTGTCCCTCCAACAACTTGCCGGGATCCCTACTTCATCCCCCTCTCCTGGCCTGGATGTGTCCTTTCCATCTTGATGGTGACAAACCCTCACTCAAAATGCCAATACGAGGAGGAATGTATTCCACCTCTCAAGCTCCCCAGAGGCCCTTCTCCTTCAGCAGCTGCCCAGGGCACTGCCTCAGCCTCTCATCCCTGACATCTGACTCTGTCCCCTAGGCCTTTAGTGTGATGTCATGTTCTCACCAGAAAACACAGAGCATTATGTGCTCAAGGTTGTCCCTTCCAGCTCTGGAGATCTGGGCCAAGACTGCGGGGCACCTGAGCCCTGAGACGCAGCTTCACATGGAAAGTCTTGAGGTCAGGAAGCAGAAACACCTGTGGGGACCACAGGGTGGGCCACAGGAGGGCAGGCCAGAGGACACCAATCACCCATTCACAGGACACACCATTGACTTTGACGACTACCAGTGACAGTGGATCTGAAAGAAAACTGAGCCCCTTGAGGCAGGAGGGGAAGGAAAGGGTGTGATGAGACCTATATCATCAGAGGCAGCGATATATCCAAACATACAACAACAGATACAAAAAGAAGAAAGGACAGGAAAGGGACCTTGTAAACAAACACTTGTGTAATATTAGAGCAAGGCGGGTGAGGAGGCAGAACTGGAGGCAGCATTTGGCAATTTACTAAACCAATCTCAAACCTTGATGTTGTCATGAGTGAAATTAAGAAAATATCCACCTCATTGACTTGCCATGAGGATTCAGTGAAATTATATGTGTACAGTGATGCATTGGAAGCGCATCGAATGGACCGCTGGCTGCGAAGATTCATGAAGGAATATGCCAATTCCTCCTTCCCGCTTGCTCTCTGCTCAAACCCTCAACGATGCTCCCTAATTAATCTCCCTGAGCCTCAGTTTCCCCATAGGTAAAACAGAGGTAACAATATTCATCGTCATAATAATCAAGTGGGTCCTGCATGGAGTTGTGGTATCTTTAAATGAGAACAGAGATTAGGTGCTTAAAATAATTGGGCAGCACATAGCAGGTGCTCAACAGGCCTTAACCTGCAGTATCAGTGCCTTCAGGGCAGTGTTTGGTCTGATATTTGAGAATTCTGACAACCTGACCCAAATCCCCGTGCTTCTTCCCCATAAATTCCCTACACAAATGCATTCAGTAGGTCCAAGAGCTGGATGGGCTGGTCACTCAACCATCCTCTGAGTGACCGCAGGGACTCAAGTCTGCGGATCTTCACCCTGGCATCCTCCATCCTGGGTACCCTTCCCCATGTCCATTAGTAGAAATCGACTCATTCCTCAAGACCAGCTTTAATCCTGTGTTCTCCATACGATCTTCTTCTGATCTTCTTTCTGCTTGAAAGGATCTCTTTCTCTCTCCAAACATCCATTCCTATTGCAGAGAGGTGTCCTAGGACCCCCTCTGCTTACTTTGCTGCCCCTACTTATGGGCGACTCCTGGGCAGCCCGGGGAGAACAAGCTCAAAGCATCCCTGCTACCTAACTAGCGAGACTGAGTACTGTTAGTGAAGACCACCATTAGATTTGTATGTGACATCATTTAGTTTTATCGAGGCACAGGATTCCAGTTCATCTGTGGGCACAGGCATTTTAGTTCACGCACAAAGAACCCTAGGAGGTGAAGGACCGCGCAGTAAGACCATGGGCCCCGCAGTGGAGACCTGGGAGGTCTTTCTGTGGGAAGGTAAACTCCTGAAAGCAGGAGGCAGGGCTCAGAGGAAAGGCCTTGCCGTGGTGCTGGGGAAAGGGCAGGCATGCATAATGTCCACAGATACTTAGAAACAGCCCGTGTGAGGTCCTTAACCCTGAAGGCCTTTCTTCAAGAAAGACTCATCTTTCTTCTGCTTCCTGCCGTCCTTAAAATCCGATCTGTGACCTCCTAGGATGAGCGCACGCCGCGGTTGAACGGGCTCTTGCCCTGAGCCGGGGAGGAGCCTCCCCACCACCCCGAGGGCAGCCCCAGTCACCCCAGTGGAGCGCCCTGTTTTCCTGCAGCTGTGCGGGGGGCTGCCGTGATAAACCCCACGTGCTACTCCCCACGTCCTCTCGCTGAGGCTGACAGCGCCCTCACTCTTCCCCACGTGCTCTAAAGCGCTCCCTGCTGCCGCTCACCCTGCGCGCACCCCATTTCTCCCAGCCACAGCTCCTTGCACCCGACCTTGACATCCGCACACCATTCCACCGGACCCTACGGGAAGCCCCTGCCGCCCACCTCCGCACCGCACGGAGGCTGCTGTGGCACCCGGGGAGTCCACGGCTGGGCCCCTTCCAAGGTACACGTCCGCATTTCCAGCTCCCACTCCCAGAGCCAAGGCTTCAACCAGGCACTCTTCGCTCCCCCGAACCCCTCGCCCCCCGCCACCCTGTCTAAGCCTCCCTCTCTGGTCCTCACTCTCTGCAGCCCTGTAGCTGACGGCAAACAAGGTCGGAGGCCAGAGCCCGTGGGTCCCAGCCACGCAGGCCCCGGCGTGGGCAGCCTGAGCTCGGAGCAGCCAGCAGATTCGTTCCGCACGGCCTCCCGATCCTGGATCCGTGCTTCCCCCTGCCGAAGCCCCGTCGCTCTGCCAGGTGTTTTCCCACCACATCCTCCGAGCTGACGTCCAAGAGTTCCCCCACACCAGATGTTAAACGCACTGGCCGGGGCTTCCTGGCCTGTCTCCTGGACCTCCCCCCACCCGACGAGTCCACCGAATAATAAATAAATAAATAAATAAATAAGCAAGCAAAAGTCGGAACTGATGGGATTCTGAGCACCCCCACCCGACCCGGGTCCCCCTCCCCTGGCTCAGCATCTGGGATCAGGTCTGCTCAAGTTCACCAAGCTCTGCGTTGCTGCCTCTCAGGCACCAGCTACAGGGACCAGCAAACACTGACATGGAGGGTGCTTCAGGGCAGAAGAGAATTCTCAGTTTTCCTGGTACCGACAGAAACAGTCACATAGAGAAATTTGGGCTTTGAATGACGTCAGTATTATTTTTTCTTATCTGTCCTTTGGAAGAGCCAAGAAATTGGGGGTCATGTGGCTGTTGGGACTAATGGTCAGTGGAAAACTGAGAATAGGGAGAAGTCTTCACTGGCGTCACTCGCCCTGTGCTGCCGACAAACGGCCCCTGTTACTGACAGGCCTGGTCACCTTTGGAGGCCCCAGAGCATCAGGGTGGGGCCTCAGCCTCAGGAATCCACACCAGACTTACCCAGGAGCCCCGAAAGAAGCCGTCCTTCCACACGCTGCAGGTGCACCCCGACTCCCGCTCGCGTTTCTCAGAAGAGAATGTTGATGTGGCGACTTCTACACACCCTCCCTGTCCTGTGGCTGCCTTGGCCGTACACCGCTCAGTTTCTCTACTCCTTCCCTGGAAAGCAGGCTTCTCCAGCCCCTTTCCCCCGCCCTCTCCACGGGGCTCACTGGCCTCGGTTGCTGGCCTGCTCTTTGCTGGTCTCTGCTCTGCTCCTGCCTGACCTTTGCAGCATGTGCGTGTGTGTGTGCGTGTGTGTGTGGTGTGCATGTGTCGTGTGTGTGCGTGTGTGTGTGCCTGTGTTCTTTTTCTCTGAGATAGATCTTTACTGTGGGCTCTCCAGGCAGATGTGAATGGCTCCCTGGACCTGCGCTGTGCAGGGTTAAGGCAGGGCCCACGGCCTGGCTGCCGTCCCCCTCCCGCCAGCCGTCTGAGAGGCCAGCACTTGGGCACAGCCCCCTGCACGCCCCTCCATCCCCACAGTGTTGGGAACTAGACGAACTGGGTGAGACCATGTTTCCTACACCAGCTCTTTATAAACGGACCTTTCCCTCTTTGTCTCTTCTCTGGGAACTTATCCATTTTCTCGTTTTCAGCACAAAGAGTACAGAATCTGGAAGACCAGGCAGCTATGGCCCCTCCTGCAAATGTGTCTTGTGTCAATTACACGTGGACGTCCTTCTGTGTAACTTTCCTGTGTCTGAGATTTTGGACCAAATGTACGTGAATCTCCCATTACTCTGGGTCATGACTTAGGCAGAATGATTTAGGAAATCCAAGTTATAAAATCAGGAAGGAATTAAATATTTGGATGGAAGACCAGTCATAGAAAAAAAAAATGTTATCTTCAACCGAGCAAAACCACTTGATAAATGTTTCATTGAAATGAAGAGACTCCCCCCACTGCCCCAAAAAAGTTTCTAGCAGGCCAGGGTTCGGGAAATGGAATTTGTTGTGCAGTGCTCATGGTTATTAATTTAACATGTGTGAAAAGCCATGTCATCTTTTCACCTGATGTGCTGTCTGCACTGTTCTAGTTTACTGGATGCTGGAAATAAACAGATTAATAAATAAAACCATCTATAAGTGCATTTGTAAGTTCCCTGACAGCCACAGTGATCTCAGGGGCTCTCACTTTTTTTTTCAGTCCTTTCATTTCTCATGTGCAATTTTTTGTCCATAGGTTTCCCAAGAGTGTGGTAGGAAGGAGTATGAACTGCAAGATGGTGCCCATTTCTAATCCTGTGCCGGTGGAAAGGGCAGGGCTGCAGGGGTACTTCCTGTCCCAGGCAGTTAAAGACCCAATGTTGGCCTTAGACACACCCAGCTCTGCCACTAACTAGCTGTGTGACACTGGGCATCTCACTTAACCTCTCTGAGATGACTTCTCATTTGGTGAGTGCAATCTACTGGTGATGTTACTATAATCAAACAAGTTAACAGGAGTCTGTAAACCCCTCAGCTCAGTGCCAGGCGTGGAGTAAGTACTAAAGCTAAGATTCATTTCTACTCTCTTACCCAAGACTGCTCAGTGTGGGCTGCCTTGAAAACACACTCTCCTTGGCACCCGTGGACACAGACAAACGCATAGATTCAAAGGTCCTCCCTATAGAAGCACACCTACTCCAGCTGTCCACCTGAAGCAGTAATTTGTCAGTGGACACTTCTGTCTGCCCCTTTGAGCTACAGAGAACTCGGCCTGCCCTAAGCCGTAGGTGTTCAGATGGGGACTTTGCTGGGCTGACGGAGGGCTGTTTGTTACCTGTGCACGCTACAGAGGCTCAGGAGACCCGGGGACAAGGCGAGGCTCGGGGAAGCTGGAGGTGATGAGCTCACAGCAGGTGGCAGGCAGGCAGAGTGACCTTGTCAAGTGCCTTTTACATGAGCATAGAGAGCCTTAGGGGTGGCTGGATGGGACTGTGGCAAGTGAGTGGCTGTGACTGGGTCCCAGCTAAGACATGGAGAGAGCTGGAAATGTCCCCCGACACCAGCCCTGGGAGTAACCCGAGCTCCAAACCTGCCCGACAGGCACAGCCACGGGCCCGGCCCAGCCCCCTGCATGGCAGTACGGGACAAAAGAGAGGCCGGTTCCACAAAAATGATGGAAACAAGAGTACCCACTCACTTGCCGAGGGGCCACACATTCGTTCAATCCGTAACGTAGCAAACAGATGTGCATTAAAGCTACACCATGTCAGGAGCTGGGCTACATGCTGAGGACACAGTGGGGAATGAGAGATTCTCCTGGTCCTCGCAGAACCCACTGGTCTAGAGGGGAGAACATACGAGTCACTGAGTCACCAAACGGTCCCAATGCCCTGTGGTAAGCCCCATGGCAGGGTAAGGAAAGGACCCCCTGGCACACCTGCAAGGTGGCCCTAACTGGGTCTTGAGGGGTCAGCAAGGCTCTCTCCTTTCCCTGAGCCTCAATTTCTTTTGTGTATAAATGTGAGAATATGTGAAATGACGGGCACACGACAGTCAGATGGAAAGCGTTCTAGTTTTGTCATCTTCCAACAACAGCAATAAAAATGCCTGAGCAATGTGCTACCAGTCACTCCCAGTACTCACAAACTGTAGTGGAGGGGGGTGGTCGTTTGGAGGAGAGCTGTCCAGGAAAGCCCGCCTGGTTCTGCTCACCCCTCCTCAGCTCTCCAGGCTGCGACTAGAACTCTCTGTGGCTGGGGCAGAGCGGGGGTTTCATCGCCTCCTCGCCCCACCCGCTTAGCTCTAGCCAACCTCACTCAACATGACTTATGGAGCAGGACTGCCAAAACCCCGGCCTGCGGCGGTCATTTCACCCTGAGATCTCAAAGTTACTGAACTTCTCTGGTCCTCAGTTTCCTTATCTGTACAAAGGTTAAATAATATGGTGCCCGCCTTATAGAATTATTTTGAGAATAAACGTGTTAGCATGTGTAAAACACCTAGAAAAGTACCTATGTCGTAGTCTGGGAGGTAGGCATAAGGTCTCAGCTATCCTCGTCGTTGCTACTGTCTTCACGTCATTATAGCCACGAAGTTCATGGTCACAACGACCACAGTCCCACCGAGGGAGCCTCTGCACTGGCTCCCCGCCCCCTGGGAGGTTGTGTGGTGTCATTACAAAGTTGGGCTTGACTCAAACCCAGGCTCCAACTGCCACTGGCTGTGCTACCTCTTTGAGCCTCAATCTCTTCATCTGTAAAATGGACTCGTAAGAGTTACTACACCGTGGCATTGCGGTAGGCTTGAGTAAGACCCTATAGAGGAAGCAGCCAGCGCGGCGCCTAGAACAGAGTGAGCTCTCTCAGTAAACAGTAGCGCTGTGCTACCACTGGGGTAACCCAGAGGAAACAAACGCTGGTTTCGGCTAATCCAACTGTAAGGAGGGGGGACAGATTTCACAGAAGTGAGAAATAAGTCCCTCACTGCTCCCTTTGCCCCTCAGACTACGGGAGGAGACAGATCATTTTCAGCTCCTAGGAGTTCTCCGTGCTGCTGGAAGCTGGCCTGGAGTAGATCACCATTGCTTAGTGGAGCACATTAATTAGTCTGTAAATTCAAAGGTAGGCTCAGCCTGAGTAAGGGAAGGACTAAATTTCCCCGGACTTTAAAGTGTGGTAACTGGATTTCCCTGGGAGGAGACGAGTGAAGAGAACCCCAAAGATTTTGGAGAGAGAGAAGGGGGGAGCCCAGCCTAACAGGGGTGGCCTGGTGTGGGGTGGCTGGAAGATTTAGGAACAGAAATATCTAAGACTTAAGGTTTGGGAATTTGTGTTGCTGCAAAGTAAGCCTTCCTTGTAACGTTAAAATGACAGCAGAAGCCCTTCCACACACAAACTCTACGTATGAGCCATGTCTCGGGGCATGAAACCCTGCGCAAAAGGATTATTTCATAGCAGGATGCTGAGACTGTCTGTATCGACCAGGTCAATGAAAGTAGGAACTCCGAAGGTTTCAGGAGAAGAGCAAGGCACCCTCAGCCCACCCCACCCTGGGTATCCTTACAGGGGTGAGTGGGATGTCACTGGTGGGTGGAACTCCACCAATTTCATTTCAGGGATGCTCAGCTGCCATCTGGCTTGTGAAATCAACATCACTGTCCAAACCCCTGCTTGACATCGCTGCTGGGGGGTCCCATGGTCTTTCACAGGTAACACAGCCAGTACAGAACTCTTGCTTTTTTACCTCGGAATCTGACCTTCTCCGGGGTGTCCCTATGTGGTCAGTGGCATTTCCTTTCACTCAGGGGACTGAAGTGCCTAATCCAAGAGTTTTCCTTGGTGACTCTTTTCCACGGTGCCCCGAAGTCCATCAGTAAACCCTGTCAACTCCACTCCCAGATATTTCTCAAATCTGTCCGCATCTGCAATGGAACCACTGCTCCTATCCTGCTGCCAGGGTCCAAGCTCAAACCCCGAGGCTCTCTCACCTGGACAATGGTCTCCTCGTTGAGCTTCTGTTCCTCTCCCTCCCCACTCTCTCATCCCTCATCCTCCACTTAGGAACATGGTCAGTCAACCGGAGTCATTGTTAAAAACTTGTAAAGTGAGAAACTTGATTTCCCTTCCTCATTTCGGATTGGAGCTCAGAATAAGAGCCAGATGCACTCCATCATTGCTTACGGAGTCCGATCCTGCCTGGCCCTCTGAGCTCACCTCCAGCCCTTCCTCCACCCCCCCGCCACTCCACCCACCACCGTTCCTTCTCCTCCCAAACATTCCAAGCTCAGGGCCACCTTAGAGCCATGACTGCAGCCATTGCCTGTCCCTGAATGCTCACTCTCCAACCATTCAACCGAAAGGAGTCACTTCTAACGCAGGACGTTTTTCGATCTCATGCATTGCACCGTCACCCTTGGATAATTTCTTTACTGCCCGGGAAATTACTCCTCCGCCCCCTTCCTCACCAGACTCATCATGGGTAGTCTGTGTAGGTGTCACCTACCACTCTCACCCTGTTCGGTTCTCAAGCCTCCACAGCCTTGCCTCTGCCACTGCACTCACTGACACATCTGTCCTAAAGCCACAGCAGTCTCCAATGCCTAAACCTTGTTGCTTTTCCTTAGTCCTCATTCAACACAGGGGAATCTCTAGTCCATCATTGTCTGACCGAAGCCGACCTGATCTCTCCCATCATCAGCTACCTTGCACTGGACTGGGGTACTCACTTATCTCAACAGACAAAGGTGTGATCAGGATTCTGAAATTCTGGGAAGCACAGAACATGCAAGTACTTATCACAAGGTAGTACACAACTTCATTGTGCATGGCCACCTCCCTATGAAGCAGGGACCAGTTTTGAGTCCTCTCTGTAACCCTGATGCATAGCCTGCACTTGGCATTACATTTAGATACACATTAAACCACTGAATACCATAAAAGAAGGAGGTGTGCCACTGACCCATGAAAAAACTCAGCTGGATGGGTGGACTTCCAGGGAATCTAGAGACACTCCTTCTTGGGAGATTTTTAAAAGGAAAGGAACATTTAATTAATGCCTGTGTTAAAAAAATGAACAAGTATTTGTTGAGCACCCACGGGCTGGGCACTGTAGCATTGGCAGATTTGCAGATTGGCACGCCAGCTGTAGCAGGAGCTGGGGAGAGAGGACAAAAGTAGGCAGGCAGGAAGCAAGCCTGGTCTGAAGGGCTGATTCCTGAGTGTGCACTGTGCCCCTTGAGAGCTCCTGCTTCCTGAGCTGGAGCAGGTCTTTCCCAGAACGTACCTAGATGGGCTAAGAAATGAATGGGCACTGGTGTGTCAGTGAGAGCACCAGGCTTCCCTTTGGCCTGGCCATCAGCAAGTAACCACCCACAACTGCTTCTTTGCAACCCTATTTAAAGGAGGGAGAAGAGGAGGCTCTTGGAGTTCTTTCCTCTGCTGTATGTCCTTGATTCCAGCTACCCTGACTTCCAGGAGGATGCCAGAGAGCCTCCCAGGGTGGGCCACACATGCCTGAGTGGGCTTCCAGAGCTGGCATCCATTGCCCCTCTCTCAGCCTGGCAGACAGGAAGGGCCAGCGCCCAGGGATCCTGGAATGCACATGGCATCTTGGCAGCCACCTCTAACAGATGACCGACAAACAGCTTGCTTGGGACGTAGGAAGTGACACAAACCTAATTGCACTCATTGATTTCAACTTCAGTGCCCCTCCCACATCCAGCCTTTTTCTCCCTTCCTTGTTGCCACCAGACCTTGATCCTTAACATCACCCCCTCACGCTTGCCTGCACCCCCACGTTTGGCCTCCTTCTGCATCACCTGCTCTGCTGTCTAAGAACCTTTCCTTTCCCAGGACCTCACCGCCAGCACACAAGAGCCCAGGAATGCAGAGTGGGGAGGACACATTGCTCCTGCCTGGTCAGCTTCTGCCCCCTCCCTGCCCACCTCCAGATGGACTAAGGACTCTGTTAGAAAAAGAGGACAAAATGCAATGGAACCACAGCATGGGCTTTGCTAGCTCTGCTGAGAGTAGAGAAAACATGGCTATCACTTGGCCTCAAAAGCTGTAGATTTAGATAATCTCATGATTGATATCTCCACCCCTTCATCTTTCCTGTTGCTATTTTCTTGAATTCCCTCCAGCTGGTTGACTTCTCTCCAGTCTGGGCCCCTCCTCTTCCTGGAGCCCAGATCAATGGGTTGGCTGGAAATGCCTAGCTCTCAATTGTCTGCGGCCTTTTTACAGCCGGCTTCAATCTCTACCGCCATGCTCCACCCAATGTGTTCCCAGGAGGCTGCCTGCTTAAAGGCCAGAGCAGGAGGTCGGGACACATGGGCACAGCCCCTCAACACTCACCCTGACCTTGAGAAAGTCATGGCACCACGCTTGGTTAGCCATCTGTATGACATATGAGATTAGAGTCTTCGCTTAGAATCCCATTAACATTTCTGGACTGGACAGCTCCGAAGCGCCAGCCCTAAAATGTGGAAAGGCTCTGGCCAGAAGGGCCCTTTGGAGAAAAACATTATGTGAATGTTGGCAACACTTCGAAATCTCCTGAAAAAAGGTAATGACCCTTGCATTCACCAACTTTGTATCTCGGGATCTGAAGCAATTACATCTCAAAAGGAGATGGCTTTCCATAGGTCAGCTCTCCGTTGCAGGATAGCTGTGCATACGGAAACTCCACTGGACACCTGCTTGGGGAATCTCTAAAGATCCAGAGGTGGCTGGAATGGGCTGCAAGGCAGTGATGCAGGGACACACAGCCCTTCTGGTGAGGGCTGCCCCTGAGCCATCTCTCTTCTTCAACTTAGCTACCAAAAGTACCTAAATACCTGTGCAGTTACTTGTAAGAACAGAAAAACAAAACAAAACAATCCAAGTTTCCAAACATAGGGGACAAATGAAATAGACATGGTATACATACACAGTGGAACATTATCCGGCCATTAAAATTCATGCCACGACCCTCTGTTTGTTGAGGCTGTGGGAACCTCGTTCTCATACACAGACAGTCCCCTAATTACAATGTTTGACTGAAGATTTTTCAACTTTGTGACAGTGTGACACCATTCTGTTTTTCACTTTCTGTACAGTATTCAACAAATTACATGAAATATTCAACACTTTATTATAAAGTAGGCTATGTGTTGGATGATTTTGCCCAACTGTAGGCTAATGTAAGTGTTCTGAGCACATTTAAGGAAGGCTAGGCTAAGCCATGATGTTCAGTAGGTTAGGTGTATTAAATGCATCTTTCATTTAGGATATTTTCAACTTATCATGGGTTTATCAGGATGCAACCCCATCACAGGTTAAGATGCATCCATATGACTCTTGGGGCATACATTAATATAATCTCATATGGTCTATATACACAAAATAGCTTATGGAAGTCTTATGTCTTTGTGTTAATATTATATTTAACCACATACATTGAACCATAAATATGATTCAACCATATTTATTTAGATTCAATATATTTATGATCAATCCATTGTGGTTATTTATAAGAGAAAACTATTACAAAGAAATTAAATAAATTTGAATACATCAATACAATGGAATAGTATGTATCTCTAAAAAAAGAATAAGGAAGTTCTCTAAGAGTTCCAAGAAACTGGCAGGGGGTGGAGCGGGGGAAGAATATACTAAAAAGTGCACAATAGTACGTATAAATAGCTTCATTTGTGCAAAATGGAGAAAAAAATAAGAGCGTATCTCTATATTTGTTTATATATCATCCGCTTAGATTCATAAAGACACATAATAACAGGGGTTACCTGCATGGTACTGGTGGTGGTGGTAGAAGCACCTGTAGACGAGGGACAGGTGTAGGAAGGGGAATGCTCACATTTTATAGATAGATAGATCCATATCAATCATTTTGAGATAAATACTGTTGAGGTATAAAGTTTACATATATGTGTATTATATATAATATATAAACTTTATTGAGTTCACATATATAAACTTTATTTTACATATTTTTTATATATTATATATATAAACTTTATTGGGGCATTATTTACATCCATAAAATGTACCCATTTTAATGTACAACTCAACATTTAGTAAATCATCAGCATAATCCAGTTTTAGAACATTTTCATCACCCCAATAAAATCCCTGGGTCCATTTACTGTGAATTCCTGTTCCCGACCCCAGACTTAGGCAGCCACTAATGTAATTTCTGTCTCTACAGATTCGCCTCTTCCTAACAGTGGATAGGAATGACATCATACACAATGGGGTCTCTTTTGGGTCTGGCTTCTTATACTTGGCCTGGTTTTTTTGAGGTTTATACATGCTGTAGAATGTCTCAGTACCTCACTCCTTTTTATTGTCGCATAGTAATCCACCATGTGGATATACCATATTTTATTGATCCATCAGTTGATAGACGTTGGATTTTTCCACTTCTTGACTATAATGAAAAATGCTGCTATGAACATTTGTGTGTGTGTGTGTGTTGAATCATGTGGTGGACATATTACTTATATGAAAATTTTTAATATTGCAAAAGATCAGTTAGATGGCAAATGGAAACAATCTTATAAAACAGGGAGTAGCAAAGGAATGTGTGTGTGTGTTCGTGTGCACGTAGAATGATTTGATTCTGTTCAATAATTAAACAAGTACATAAAAAAGATTAGAAGGCAGAAAGCTAAAATGTTAACAGTGTTGTCTCTGGGTGACGGGATGGTGGATAATTTATGTGTTTGTGTGCTTTTCTGTATTTCACTGTATTTTCTACTGTGAATATAAATTACCTTTGTAATCAGAAAAAAAGCACAATGTTATTAGAAGGAAAAAAATATTCTTCCCATTCAATTTCTCCAGGGTCTTTACCTCTCCGTTACAGAAAGATACCCTCACAGTAGTCCACAAACGGGGGCAGGGTAAGATGCAGGCCCTCTCCCTCCTTTATGATGCTGGTCACGACACTCAGAAAACTGCAGATCCCCAATAAATACCAATCAATTGTGGAGACCTTGAGATCAGTCTCCATGGCAACGTGATAGGCCTGTGTGAGCACTGCCCCAGTGTGGAGATGGTCCAGCAAGAAGAACCTCCACCATCGCCTGCCTCAGGCAGCGCGAGGCTGCCCAAGGACCGTGGTATTTCGTTCTGTGGCAATGGGGCGGGCTTTCCAAGGCTTGACGAGACTGACAGCTCTCTGAACAATGGGACCTTCAAAGTCTTAACAGATCATTTTCATTGTGAGATTCCCTGAATTGCAATTTCTGTTTATATTGATGCATCTGCAAATCCACGAGGTGACTGAGTATTTTTAAGAACTCTCTTTAGGAACTAAGTGTTCTTCCTCTATACTTACCTCTTGCATGATTTTATCACATTGCTTCATAATTACTCTTTTATCCTCACCAGGGCTATTCCTTACGTAGGATCTGGGACAAGGGAATAATTAGAAGTCCACATCTCACATGTCTAAGGATTTATAATTTATACATAATGCTAACATACTACTGAATAAGATATGTCCCATCCTCCTACCCTCGTAAATAGATCTTCAGGATGACCTAAAGGGCCAGGTATGACTTAGATGTCCCAGGCTCCTTGGAATTGTAAGTCTAGACAGCTGGTTTAGGCTTTGGCCCCTAGCCTGTTCCCTCTCTCTTCCGAGCCCATCTCTATCCATAGCAAAAGGAGCCTCCTATGTACGCACACTCAGCCTGCAACTCCATCTCCCCAAACCACCCACCCTCACACTCCCATTGCCCCCAGACAGTGGTCTCTTGGCCAACTCCTGGGCTTAGCATTGTACACACTGCAGTGCAGCCTACCCTTAGGAGAACAGACCAACGAAGAGACCAACACATCCTGGAGGTGGGCTAAGGGCTTTTGAGTACAGAATCCTGGCTTAGGCAATGAAAACATTGTCTTGAAGAGGGGATGGGATGCAGGCTCCAGGTGGTTACTGCCTGTGGCCTGGGACTCCCGGTAGCTGAATGAGGGCCCTAAAAAGTAGGGAGGTTCCTCTTGCCCAAGATTAATGGATACTGGTCTGTATTACCACTAGATTGGGATTTCTCGATCTTGACACTGTTAACATTTTGGGCTGGATAATTCTTTGCTGTGGGAGCTGTCGGTAGCACCCACCCTCAGTTGTAACAACCCCAAATAGCTCCACACAAATGGTTGGGGGGCAAGGTCACCCCAAACTGAAAACCACTGCACTAGACTATGAAGTCCTTAAAAGCAGGAGGCACAACTGGTTTACTTAATAGCAGAGTGCACAGAGCAGATGCCCTAATATGTTTTAAGGATGAATTAATGGACCAACATCCACTCATGATCTCAGAGGCATTTTTGAAAGACCCTATTCTTTGAGGAAGGATTGTGAAATAGTCACACAGAAGAGCAGTTCTTTCTCCCTGGGGTATAATTGATGAACAACAGGAGGCACAAACACTGTCATAATCAGACAGGTCCCTCTGCCAGGTGGTGTGCTGGGAGCTACACAGAGTCAACCTGAGGAAGCTCCCTAAGACGTTAGACATCTCATAGTCCAATGTCCTCCTACCAAAGCTGCCCCGGTTAGGAAAACGAGGAAGATGCCAGGGTCTCTAAACTTATTATAAATAGACTCTTCTATTGGTCCTGGCTAGGACACCGTGAGCCTCACGTGTTCCTTAAACATATCCAACCGCGATGTACAACAAGAGCTACAGTGCACTTGATGGGACGCCTGAGCAACAAGGCGCTGCTTAAATGCTCTCGTCCCCGGCCGTTCATTCCTCCTGCTCTCACCAGTGGAATTTTACAAACCCTGTTCACACTGAGTCTCTGCAGTCAGCCAATAATGTTTACTGCTACATCAAACCCATGTTCTTCTCCAGAGCAAGCAAACAGCCACCACTCGGTTTTCTTAATAAGCGGTGACATCCTTCTTGTAGATTTCCCACATTGTTACCAACTGAGCATGCATGGCTGCATTCACTTTGGTCAAAGCCAACACTCACAGGGCAGTTGGTGATGTTTGCATGAAAAAATGGGATACTGACAGTCTCCTACACTTGGGTCCGAGTGCATGACTGGTAGATTTGATCTCAGAATCTGCTTGTGCCTCAGTCTTGCCAAGAGCTGCAGATCTCAAAATGTGGTCCAGAGACCCCTGGTGGCCCCGAGACCCTTTCAGAAAATGTATGTGTCAGAACAATTTTCCTAGCAATAGTAAGATGGCTCTGTGCATTGTTGCACTCCCGCTGCTCACCGGTATTCTTCATGGAGTTGTCCGGTGGCTTCCAGACATGTGATGATACCATCTTTCTGACAGCTAAGTGGAATGTGTGCATGTGCCTGGGTTTTTAATTATTCTCAGTTTCAATTTCAAATACAGTAAACATCAATGGATATAACCCACATAAGCAAAAGTTCTTTGGGGCCCCAATAATTTTTAAGAGTGTAAAGAGGTTCCTGGACCAAAAGGCTTGAGAGCCCCTGCCCCAGAGCAAGGATGCCGGTCCAACTTCTCCATTGTAGAAAGAAAGGGTTGGAGGAAAAACATTTGGAAGACCTTTCTGTGAGGTAGAGTAAGTTACTGAGGGCAAAAATAAGTACATTTTCAGAGTTTTATAACAGGAGTGTCACCGTGACATTTCAACTGAAAAATGCTCTCTAGGTTTTGTCAAGGTGGAAAAAACAGGTCTAGGGAGAAAAAACACGGAAGTATTGATATTTTCAATAAAAGCAATACTTCCTACATACAGTGTTGGTTGTTTGGAGGTTTACTGATGATCTGATTTCTACTTTCACTAGCCTCATCTCACCACTCCCAAACCATCCTAAAGTTGGCTCCATTTGTTTGCATCTCTGAGAGTGCCAAGAGTGTGCAAAGTCGATTGGAAGGAGAGTGACCAAGAGCACATTTGCATAATTTGTAGAAAGTGAGCAGACAGCATGTGAAGTTTGTGATTTTAATTTTAACGGCAATTTGGGGATTATCAGTGGATTTCAATTACCCATGCTATAGAATCAGGATCACTGTTTTTTGTTTTTGTTTTCTTTACATCTAAACAATTATCACTGACTAAAATAAGGGATGAACTAACCCATCCCCTCCATCTTTACCACCAATCCTCAAACCCTTTCAATTTACCCCTTTAAATTTCTTTACTTATTTTCTTCCTTTGCATAATATAGATGTTACCCAACCTCCCCCAAGGTCCCAAGGTATTCTGGACACAGAGCATTCTCCATATGCCTGGCATGCCCAGAAAAGGTACAGGGCAATCACCTCCACCTTCCAGATGGAAGAACTATGACATGCAATTCCCCTCCCCAGCTCCACATGGCCAACTGGTGCCCAGGCCCAAACCAAGACGCTTCCCGCCCTTCCTGGAGCAGGGCTTTCATGAGTCCTTGCTTGAAGGGGCACAGGCTGGAAGCTGCGAGGGGCACAGAAGGTCGTGCTGGAGACTCTTGAAGAGATAACTCCTGCTTTTTGCAGAAGTTTAGAGATTGCCTCCCACAACTCACATATCAAAGGATGTCAATTTTCTTAATTAAAATGATAATAATAGTAACAATAATAGATAAGGAGAGGTCAATAGAATGTCACCAAGAAGAAAAATTTTCCCAGTTCAAAGTTGGGGCAGCTAAATAATGGGCCATAAACTTCCATAGTAAGCCCAGCCACTTCTCTGCAGCCTGTTTCCATCTTCTGTGCTATAAATAATTCAGAGTTTTCTTTTTTCTTAAATATCACAAAACCAAGTCGGAATCTTTATGTGAAGGATTCTGCTGTGTCCCTCTCTCCCTCCTCCTCTCCCTCCCCAGCCAGCCCCGGCAACCCCCTGGAGAATGACCCCTCAAGCTTTAACATTTATTCTTTGACATTTCAGACTATTTGTTAGGCAGAGCTGCCTTCTTGAGATCAAAGTCAGAAAATCTTGCCGAGAACTCCCACTTGGCCCTGTCCAGCTGTGACAGAGAGGGTCTATTAACCCCCAAGCACCCGCTTCCTTCCTTATCTAGAGAAATCCATTGATCCCCACCCAGAAGGGCAGCCATTCCTCGCCCTCTGCCCACCTGATACACCAAAACATGCACAGAGAGAGAAGGACCAAGAACCAAGAGATGTGTCCCACCAGGAGACCACAGTGACTCACGGGGCATGGCATTTGGGGCACCTGTCCAGGTGAGGTCTTTTGCATAAGGATCAGCAAGCTTTTAACCAGCTACTCAGAAACAGATATGGAACAAGGAAAGGTAACTTACCCCAGGTCATTTTGCTTTTTGGTGGTACTGAGACAGGGATCCAGGTCTTCATTGCTGTGTGCTACCACTAGATGATGTCACCTCCACCAGTACGGGAGGATGGCCAAGTTCAATGCTGAAGTCTTAAGCTGTTTTGTGAAATGACTTACCATTTTCTTCTGAGATGTCCCAGTGAAAGTTTCCTGCTCTTCACAAGAGTATCTCCCCATCAGCAACCAGAATCTTTTCTGACTCCACATAGAGGGCAGAAATGAGAGACTGAGACTACCGGTGGGGAGAGTGCTCGGTGTGGTGGTTTCTAGATATAAGAAGGTGGGTGGCTGACGAACACATCCTGCTTGGTTCTTCTGTAAAAGTTTCTGCCAAACCATAACCCAGTGTTTTCTAAAGTGTGTGTGCTGAGCCCACGAGTAGGTGTTAAGCAAAGAATATTCTGTGTTCAATCAGAATTGGAAAGTGGTTGAATAAAAAGGTTTATTTACAGCAGGACTTTGCATAGCCTTTAATACCCTAATGCAAATTGTGAATCTCTTAGGAGCTGGCCATACCATGTGACAATTCTCCAAAGTCATCTGACGAATCCTTAGCACCTCATGAGACTAAAGGGAAACTTTGCTGTGCTCAATGAAAAGAGGAGCACTTGATCTTCACGATCATTTATCTAGTAACTGGAGTAAGAGAAAAAGGTTTTTCTGCAAGTTGGGGATGTCAAATTAAGAGAGAACCATGCTACAGTAACTGAAGCTTTGCCCAGAAAATGGATCAATTCATACGGGATGACAGTTGGTCAAGTGGTTGACCCAATACGATTATTAAGCTGCCCATCAACACCTTCCTGAAAACGCACAGTGGGATTATTCTGGTCTTCTCAATGACCAGGTTGGCCATTTGGTATCAAGGGTATTGGGCAGCAAGAAAAGCCAAAAATTGACAGCCATAAAGATTGAACCATGCTGTGAGTCATTTAAACATGAACTCAGAATTTAAATTCTCCCAGAAAGGACATTCTCAGAATATGTTCTACATTGGTGGCATCTCCCCTGCTGCCCACTTGGCGATGGGAAAGAAGAGACTCAAGTCCGGCTCTGTATCTGACTCCCTCTGCAGTGAAAGGCCTCGGCTGCCCGCCAAGGGGTTCAACCAGAGAGCATCACGGACCCTGGCTGTGCCCTCCTGGCCAGGTGAGTTATCAGTTATCAGCAACTCACAACAAGAGTTGCTTTGAGATTTATTCTCAGGTTCCCTGTCATGTGAGTTTTCTTTCAGAGTTAACAGCAAGAGAATGCCGATCCTTTGACAAATATATAAAGCACGGGCTGGATTTAGTCTGTGTCTAGCCTGTGTTCTGGAATTTTTCCTTCTCCCTAAGATTGTGGGAGGATCCAGGGCGAGGCGCCCACATTGGTTGGCCCATGGGACACAGACATTCAGGCTCACGCTTGTCTTGACTTTGGCAGCAGGAGGATAGACCTTGGAGACTGCTTATCTGATCAGTGCTGAGAAAGAATGGAAGTGAGAGAGCTTTGTAGGTTCAGGGGTGTCCTGTGTCACAGAGGCTAAGCCGTTTCAGCTTCAAATTCAAGGACACCCCATGTCACATGCTCCCAACACCCTCAGAAGCTGGCTGTGTGAAGTAAATATGTCCCTAGGCCTGTGCAGCTGGTAAAGACCACATCACAGACTGGTAGACAAACCCCATTCCTACAAGAGCACATGTGGCCCACCCCCAGCCCCACACCCTCTTGTTTTTCTGAGCAGTCTATTTGGGGGTCAGGACTCCATGACTTTTGGCCAAAGGCTATTACTCATGCACAGTAGGGAACATCACAACAGGATTTTAAAACAACATTACCAGGATCAAAACAGACTGAAGCTAGTGTGAGTTTCGCAGTAAGAAAACAGGTGGCCTTTCGGAACTCCGTAAAGGAAATGTCACCAGGCCATATTTGACAGCAAAGTCACTTTACCCTTTACCGGGGTTAAGTCCTTGTCCTTCTCCTTGCAGAATGAACTTGGGAGCAAGGGAAGGAAGCGTGTGTCTTTTTAAGGGAAATAAGCCACTTGCTCCAGTGAGGTCCCAGAAGGCGGAGCCAGGCTTCATTTTGCTGCCGTGTAACAGCACGCAGGTGGCAGACACCGAGGCGCGGAGAGCCAGGGAGACGAGCTGGTTGTTCGTGTGAGCACCCAGGCCTCCAGCGTTACTTACCCCAGTCAGGCTTGGCGGTGCGACGTGAGCGGCATGGTGCTCTGCACCTCAAACCTTGGTGAAGGCAAAGCCGGGGACCATGATGCCGGAACGTGCTAGCGCTGCACAGACGCGCTGCTCCGCTTCATGCCCTCGCCGTAGCTCAGCGGGGAGCTTTGACCACCCCCCAAACTCCCAGACACCGCTTGACGGTGCTCTAGACACAGAGTGGAGGGAGAGCCGCTCGGTGGCTTTGGCTCTCACAAAAGTCAGGCTCGGTTCTCATCTCATGCCTCATGCCCCGGTCTCCACCCAATGCCAAATCAAAGTCAGGTCCATCTATCTACGTCAGAGTGGCCTAGACAGGCTCCTACTGGCAGAAGGCCACAGGAAAGACCTCTGGTGCCATGTGGGCAGCTCATGCATCTTCTGTTTTATCGTCTTGGAAGTCCTACCAGAGCGTCCCCAGCTAGGGTTTCTCTACAGCTCCAGTTGTTCTTTGGGAACTTATCACCCTGCCTTCCCTCTACCCCAGAGTTCCAAGTTCCTTCCCAAACAGGACCCACACGGACCTGGGCTGGGGGCCTTTGCCACCAAACCTGAGCCACCAGCATCTTCCATGTCCCTGCAGGATCCACAGACATCCTCCCGCCTCTCTTTTTCCTTCTCCCACAGCCAAGGGTGACCTGGCACAGGCCCAGGCCCAACGTCCTCCTCGTCCCCCCAGTTCTCACCACCCCTGGCCCAGGAGCACACAGACCACCTGAGCAAGGTCTTTGCACCCACCTGGACATCAAGGATATGGGCAGGGAAGATCTAGCCCTCTCAGGCGCACACACTGAGATATCTGTCCATTCAGATGGACAGGGACAAAAACACAGAAAGGTCTTAGACCTTGTCACCCATGCAGAAATCTCCCCCCTGAGCATGGAGAACTGGGGTTACTCTGTGGAAGTTTTACCCACTGAGTAGGAGGAATTCAAGCAAAACTACCACCCAAATGGGCCTCAGAATCCTGATGAAATATCAGAACCACTCGAACAAAGCAGAAAGGGACTTTATCTCTTGCCAGCATGCCTCCTGCAATTCAACTCACTTTTGAGTTCAAGCAGGGTTGAAGAAGGAGTCTCATTTAGCTCTGGAAATAAATTGTCAGATCTAGGCTGAGGTTTTCTCGGGAGGTGGGAAGTACAGGGGTGGTACCAGTAGGATTTCTAAAGGCAAAATGCAGAACCAGAGCTATCCAAGGAAACGAGAGGCTGCAGACAGCTTCGCCCACATCAGCCAGCAGGAGAGAGTGGGAATGCGGTGGGTGGGGTAGAGCTGGGGTGGGGTGTCGGGTAGGGAGAGCCCCAGGCCCGTGCTGGACAATCCAGATGCAAACCAGGCTCCCCACAGGTCCCACCCTGTCCCCCTCCACTGTCATGCTTAAGAGCTTTCCCTATGTCCTTCCCAGAGAAGCCACGGGCAGCCAGCCTCACCCCTGTCCTTCCCTGCCCCTCCCTCCCTGCCTGCCACCCTCTTTCTGCTCTTGCTTTCAGAGTCAGGCTGGCAGCGAGCACAGCACACGAGTCAGTAAACCCTGAAGGAACAAAGGCTCCGGCTCTTTGCCTAATCCGTGTCTGGCTCGGTTCAGAAAGCTACACAACAATGAAGTCGTCCTGCATTGATCTGCCGGCTCCTTGCTGTCTCTGCGGCATGCAACCCTCCCTCGCCGCCTCGCCATTGTATCTCAGATGCTTGATCCTTTGCTCATGCCTGGACTTGACCTGAGGGCCTGGGCCGAGTGCTGGGCTGCGGTCACACCTGTGGCTACGGAGGTGGCGGTGAGGAGGTGGCTGCGGGAGCTTGGCTGCAGAAAGGAATTCCCACACAAGGGGGGAGAGGCAGGGTGGCCAGAGGCCAGCTTCTTGGCTTCCAAATCACACCTGCTCAGCATCTGGTTTTTTCTTGGGTGAGGATCACATAGCTGAGCTTGGACACACCAGGAGGTCTTTGAGGTGCGCGGAGAAAGGTCAAATTGGGGTGTGCAGTCAGGCAAGGGTCTTTCCTCAGCCACCTTCCTGTCCTACACTGCTCACGCTTGCTCAGACCTGGCCAGCCTAAGCTGCTACTCCTAAGGATCAGGCTGGCCCATCCAACAGGTCCTCCCCAACATCACAGAGGCCATCACTGTCTGATTGGGAATCTCACCAACTTTTAAACCAGGTGATTCATCTTAGATCTAAGACCAACCACACTTTCAGGTACCCAGGGTCACTAAAGGCTAGAATGAGTGAGGAAAGGACATTGCAGACATTGTTTCTAGAGAGTCTTTAAGGTCATTCCAGAAGGAAGTAAGGGATGGCACCTCTCCCTGAAGACCCCTGAAAGACTTCTTTGTCCTGGAAGTTGGGGCGAGGGCTATGATCATGGAGCCCCCAGGACCGTGGGCTTCCAGGAGCACAAAATGGGCTGCTTTAAGGGGCAGCAGAGTGGTCACGAGCACTCTAAGGTCAGGTCTGTTCGTGTGAGTCCTGTTTCTGCCAGTTTTGAGCTGTGAAAGTCAGGCTAGTTATTAAATCTCCCTGAGCCTCGGCTTCCTTGTGGGTAAACTGTGTCTAGCTCTGAGTGAGTGATGCGCAAGATAGACATGATGATGATTATTATTAACGCCCCATGGTGATCCCATGCTTGGGAGCTCGGCAACCAGTTCCAGAACCATGTAACACTAGTGAAAGACTCAGCCTCTCCAGAGCATGTCCCTGGAAGGCACTATGCCAGATTTCACGTTGTCCTACAAGATATTAAGGGTGAAGTTGTTTCTTATTCTCCAAGTTTCAGAACTGGCCCCCGTCAACTGTCCCTCCAGAGTGAAGATCCAGAGAGCAGCTGGCATGTGCACCAGGTTCATAAACTGAGTCAGCTGTGAGCCTCTGTAGCAAAATCCTGCAGGACCAAAGGGCAAGCTTAAGTCCAAGAAAGCCACTGTGAAACTCTGTAAATGAGATTCGCACCCAGAGGCTGGGGAGCTGCATGACTGGCTGGTCCCCTCAGTCCCCTTGAAATGAAGCCAGTCCGAGCCACCATCCGCTCTGAGCGGAGCTCAGCTCTCCAGGTCTACCCTGTGCCAGCGCTGACTGCCCTAGAGGCTCTCACATTGAGGCGAATGCCACGGGACTTCAATACTAAGCAAGAGAACTTGGAAAGCAGAGGCCTGGGGATGAAACATCCTTCTCCAATCCCAGCCGGGTCCTCTTTCTGCCTGGCAATCTTTCCGCGCTTCCCTGTCATCCGCCATAGACTCTTCCACTGCTAATTCAAACCTTCTCAACTCTCCTTGGATCTTCTCACTCATAGCACAAGGCCTTGCTTCACACTTTATAGACAAAATAGAAGCTACCAGACAAGAACTCCCTCACTTTCCTGCCCCCAAACATCTAAAAGACCCACATGCCCATTCTTTCCTCTTTCCCCCTCCTACAGCAGAAGAGCTCTCTGTCCACGTGCTAATGCCATCCCCTCCTCCTGAGCTATAGATGCATTTCCCTCCCATCTTCGCAGGGGCCATTTCTACCCAGTACCTCCTCTCCATGCATTGGCAGGCTTTATGAATCAGAACAAAACAAAGTTTAATTCTCTCCTATGTTAAAAATGAAAGTTCTCCCTTAAATACAGGCCTCCGCTCATGGTCCTAAGGACAGTCCCAAAGTGTAGGGCATCCCTGTTCCAGCCCTGACTCCCTAGAACCACTGAGAACAGAAAAACTCAAACCCAGGCCACTCTAGAGGCCAGGAGCTTCCATTTGGTGGGGGGGGCGGGGAGACTCAAATCAAACTAGATTTAAATGGAAGATAAAGTGAGGGTAAGTAGAAAGGCACCAACCTAGCCTGACCAATGCCCTGCCACACCTGAACATGAGCTCACCCATGTGACTTCACCTGTCTTTCCTTTACTTCCTCAGTGAACAAGCTCCAGCAAGGCCTGCTGGGGCCTGTGAAGGGTCCAGATCCCCCAGGAGCCCTCCCCCAGCCCTCATTCTCCACTCTTGCTCCATACCACCTGCACATGGAGCCTCATACAGTGTCCCCTCCTCCTAAAATGAAGAGACTGCAAGTTTACTAGAGGCATTTCAACCCATCTAGTTGTGTCAGGGCCAGGGTCCAAGGGCAGATAGATGTGCCTGCTCATCTAAGCATTCTACTCTCAGTAGGATCCCAGGACTTTTGGCCTCTCCTTCCTGGCAGGCACATGAGACTCGCCGTGAGAGCCTGGCTCACCTGAGTGATCATGTGGGTATGTGTGCATGAAGTGGGGAAAAGTCTCTGAATGATCAGTGTGTTGCACTGCGAGCCCAAGGCTCCATCTTCCTCTGGGCAAGGTCACTTCTCCAAGATCCACAAGGAACACATAAAACCACCCCACCCCAGGGAGAACCCTACTCACTTGCTGGTGCACCAAAGATAAAGGATCCCCCAACCCCACTTCCATATCTCTCTTACACATCAGCTTTGAAAAGATGATCTCCACAAGCTGGGGACAACAGAACAGTCCCCCAGCCACCAGAGGAGTGAGGGTCTCGGTGGCCCGTGTGGTGGTAGCTACAGTCAAGTTTGAATTTTGCTTTGACCTTTCATGCTGTGTGACCCTTGGTGAACCATTCAACTTCTCTGAGCCTCTAACTCCTTCTCAATAAGATGAAGAAACACTTCACTATATGAACCTGACCTATCTGTAGGAGTCTCAATGAAAGCAACCGATGGAACAGATTGTGAACACCTTTGCTAACCAAGCTGAGCTAAAAAACTTCTTTTAAAAAGTAACAGTAAATCAGAAAAAAAAATGTAGATATTCTGGAATTTCTATATCTTTAATATTTTTGCAAAATTTCCAAATAAGAGGTCTGATGCAGTCATTTCATTAGAAAATAAAGTGTTTATTAAGAAACTATACACTGAACACTCCTATAAGTCTCTGTGGAAACACAACGCCCCATTGTCATAGCACAAGGTGAAGAAAATGGCAGAATAAAAGATGCTGAGATGGATGGAGCCTGGGCGGCTGGAAATGAGGTAATGATTTACAATAATTAAAAACATCATCCTCAAGCTTACTCCTTAAAGCCACACTTGGGAGGAGGCACTGACCCCGAAGGGTCAGCAGGGCATGACAGGGAACAGCCTGACATGGAGCAACGGGGAGTGGGAGGAGGGAGCTGGAGGGGGCGAGATAGCACACACCTGGTGGCCCTGGAGAGAACCTGCATCCCCAGGTGAGACTCTGGAAACTCGGGTGCCTGGGAGGCCACCCCAGATACCGGGCGAGAACTTGGACAGCTTCATGTTTGTAAACCCCATGGAGGCATCTGAGAATCAGGCTAGGATCCTAACAGGAAGAACCACCATCCATAGGACCTGGGAAGTACAACCCTTAAAGTGGACATTTGAACTCCCAGGTAAGTTTGCCAAAGGCACAGACTCTATTCTCTATTGCTGTGCAATACCACCGCAAGGCTTATGAGGCTAAAACAATCGCCATTTGGTCCCAAGAGCTCCCCACGGGCAGCTCCCTGATCCATGCTCCCCGCCATCGCAGGCAGCCTGGGCTCACTCCACACGATGGAGGCCCCATGGGTGGGCGGAGCTGGGCCAAGCCAGAAATCTACTCAACCAAGGTGTCAGCAAATCTGGGTGAGTTTCAGGGCCTACAGTTGTGCCTTTCCTATCAAAGCAAGGGAAAGTCATCCCCTTCCCTCTCCCCAGGGGATTAAGTTGAAAACGGGGGAAACAAACCCCCTCTTTGGGAGAGGGTGGCTGTGGAGTAAGGCATGAGTCAAAGCAAGCAAAGTAAACACATATATTGACCAGAGAACAGGAGGACACTTCCATTGGTGCCATGAGAGGGGCTGGAGGAGGCCAAGTTTTACTTCTCTTCCCCTTCAGTTCATCTTGACCTTGAAATGCTGATTCCATTGGGTTCCAAAAGTTCTTAGAGTCAAGAGTAAGTGGAAGTGGGGGAAGAGAGCCAATCCCAGGATCATGGACTAGCAGGAAAGGCCTTGGTCCCTGATTCCCTCGGTCCCTTGTGGTCCTAGTAGGATGGCCAAGTCACCGCAAGACCTCCTGCAGCCAAAGCTGGTTGGAACTGCAGCTCCAGGGGCCAAGGAGGTGCCTGGAGAAGCTCTCCTTTCCCAGGAGTTTTCTAATATCACACTCACTGTGAGCCGTCGCAGATAGAACAGGAAATAAGGGGCAAGTGTGTCCAGAAAAAAGTATGATTTTTTTTCCACCAAAAAAAAAATATATATATATGTCTATAAAGTGATTGGTTTCCATTCTTTCCTCTGAGACCTAACCTGGTGTCAATACTTGGGCCTGGCTCCCCCCTTCTCTTACCGCGCCATCTCCACCTCTGCTTAGGTGCTCTCTGTGACTCTTTCCCACTGGAGGTTGCAGGGCGACGAGGTCACTAAGAGGACAGCGTGGTATCCTAGGGAGAGCCAGGAAGACCCCACGCTTCCAGACAGGGAAAGTGAGGCCGGAGCACGGCTGGACTTCATCAGGCTTTCTCGTGGTGCTTAGGTTGTTTTTGGAAAGCAAGAGGATGGCTAGGGAGTTTAAAAGATGCTCCTGGTGCACAGGTTTTTAATTCTCTTTATTGGCTCTAAAAATGGTGGCAGGAGCTGCCTCATAGGCCAGGAAAAAAAAAAAGGGAGCACAGTGATGGTTGAAGGGAAGGGACAACCCTGCCAGTGGTGGATGGGGGAAAACACCCATCTTGGTGGAGTTGAAGGGTGCGGGGGCACCGGTGGCTCATGCAGTTTCTACTTAGCTCCCCTGGATCCAAAGAGAACAATGCCTAGAGCTTCCAACCTCTCAGAGGGCCCAGCCTACCAAGGTGACATCAAAACAAGGAGGCTTAAAAGGAGTTTTTAAAAGCCATGACGTCCTTTGCTGAAATAAACATTGACATCCTCAACATAGATGCCATGGTTAAGAGGCTTGGAATGTCCGGGAAGGCTTATTGGATTCAACATAATTTCTCTGAAACCTATAAAAAAACAAAAAGAAAAAAAAAACAGAAAAACAGAAAAAAGCAAAATAAAGTAAAAATCAAAACCCCCCAAAGAAGATCAAAACTAGGAGGGGAAACAGAGGGGCTGGAAAGGGGAAGAACCGGAGATACGGTATAGACATATTGCAAACAGCCAAACGAACTGTCAGCAAAAGGGAAGGACAGGAGGAGCATTAACTTAAAACCAAGCATGGTCAGAGAAACTGGAAACACCCCAATTTGCTGTGTCCTCCACTGAACCGAGGAAGGGACGTGAGTGAAATATTTGGGGAGTTGGCCTTGAGTTGTCATGGAAAAGGAGGAACAGCCTCTCCAAGTGGGTCTCAGTCTATAACCATCTTTCTGGAAGGAGGAGCCCCAGTGATGAGCTGAGGGGCATGTGGGGGGAGGGGCGTGCACTCACTAGGGCGCTAAGGGATGGGAGGAGACGGCTATGCTGTCCCAGAACTTAGACTCTTTAGGGATCCCAGAGGGGCATTTCTAATTCTAGGAGCTGAGCTTGCACAGACCACTTGTGACCACACCAGGAGGTGGGGACACTATACTTCCCATTTTCCTCAATGACCTTCGCGCCTCACCTCACTAGGTCAGTGGCAGGTTTAGGAAATGGTGGCTGATCTTTCAACCTTCCCATAACCCCAAGACTTACAGGGGATGGAAATACCCAGGAGAAGTAACATGGGTGGCCACCAGGACACGGGTGCCTCAAGCGAGGAGGCTCGTCTCTTTTCTGTCCACACAGCCCTGGACTAAATGAGGATGTCCAGATGTGTGAGTATTTCTGATCAAATAGCCAGAAAGATGTCGCTTAATCAACCTTGGATTTAAAGTGCGTCTGTGAGGAGCGTGTGCGTGTTTGCATGTGTATGTGTGTGTTTGCGCCCGATACGTGGACAGAGTCAGCTCTTT
Organism: Lepilemur ruficaudatus; assembly: GCA_963574885.1. NCBI lineage: Eukaryota > Metazoa > Chordata > Mammalia > Primates > Lepilemuridae > Lepilemur > Lepilemur ruficaudatus. The sequence continues at coordinate 34,690 of CAUYRT010049776.1, forward strand.
TCATGAGCGCCATGTGTGGGCATGTGGAGGGCAGAACAGGCTGCTGGACACTGTAGATATGATGGGGAGAGATTGAAACAGAATTTGGTTTCACTGAGCCTATCCCCTCCTCTTGTCCAGGACATACTATGATCAAGACAGTGTTGAGTCATTCCGAGTGTTGGGGCCCCTTGCTCTGCAGGGAGCAGGGTCAGGTTTGTGAAGATGGAGGGCCTCCTCCTCGTCTATGACATCTTGTTTAGAGGGAGGCTCGGTTTCAAGATGAGATATTCCCTGTGCTGACCCCAGACAAGAGCTCTCTTGGGTCCTAGGGTAAAGGGAAGGGAGGCCACTGGTCTGGGCAGCCTGCTGAGAAGGTTTGTGACATCCCTCCAGGCCGTGGCACCTCTCTTGTTTCTCCCATACCCCTGACCTAAGCCCTATGATGCTTCCTTCCCCTAGAAGAGACTCCTCTAACCTAAGGGATTTTAGTACCAATCCCACACTGGGCACCTAGTCATACCCCAGTCTTCAGAGACTTATGGGGGTTTGATGAGTGAGTCTTAAGGTCTTAAGAGTCAAAATTGTTAGGGGGAGGGGTCTTGACTGCATACAAAGACGTCAAAGGAGGTAACTCACCATGTGACCTTGGGTAAGACACATCCCCACTCTGGACCTCAGGTTCCTCATATATATAGTGAGTTGATGGGACTAGATGATCTCTATTGTCCTTCAAGTTTAATATCCCATGATTGTCTATGTTTGAAAAGACCCCTGGCAGAAGAGGCAGACATGGGGGAATTAATGGTCAGTATTGAGCCCCAAGTGCAAAAACATGGGGAAGTATTTTTCTCAAGTGCACAATGCCAGAAACAGAAATCCAGGTGTGCCCAGCTCCTACGCCCACACTGCTTTGCCTGGAGGGGCACCTGGTTCATTTTATGCACAAAATCTAGATTCATTAACCTCTGAGTATCTCACAGTGACATTATAGCAATGGTACATGCTGGAGCCAGAGAAGAAAGGTTTGCCATCGCTATAAACTCTGTCCAACACTTTCCCTAATATGCTCATCCCCATTCCCTTTCTTGGGCCAGAAAATGTGCCTATCACTGCCATTCTTGGGCCTGGAAGGTGATTCTTATGACTTGGAAGATAATCCTGCTGGATCCAAGACCTTCTTTCTGGCTCCTTATATCTCATGAAAGAAATTCAGCTAATTTCTAAGAGGGAAGCAACGTGATAAGGGGGGATGAAGAGGAGATGAGGGTGGTCGTGTTTGGCTCCTGAAAATCTTTGCCTTTCTTAGGGAATAAACCACTGGAACAACAAAAGCTATTGGTTCACTGGACTACAATTCCTATGAAAGAGATATCATTATAGCTTCAGAGAGTAAAATCTCCTTTGGAGACGACGCAGCATCTGTGGGCCCTGGAAGGCTCCGTGTCGGATCCATTAAAGGCCAGGGCCAAGCCCGCCTAAGTCTCTGCCAAGGTCCCTGAAGCTGCCTTCGTGAACATGAGCCTTTTCCCATATGAGCTGGGATCTGAAGTTTGTTTTCTCTGGAACTCTTTCCTAGGTGGAGCCTTTCCAAGATTCTAAAAGCTGAAGCCTGATAGCATAAGAGGCACTGCTCCAAAATCCTCCATGCCTCCCCCTCTGTCTCTGAACAACCCCAGAGCAGAAAGGAAAAGGCATTTACTAGGGGGAGGGCAGGGGAGGCCAGGACCTCAGCGGACACTGGGAAAGGGGTAGACTGGTGGAGAAAAGGCCAAAGATGGGAAAATACGCATCCTGGTCTTGCCCACCAGGGGCCCATGAACCCCCACGTCTAAGCTTTCCCTCCCTCTGCCAGTGGCTTTCCCCAAATCGTCCAGCACGAAGGTACCTGTAGGCCTCCTCTGTAATTCAGAACAGAGCCCGGTCTGCAGGGATTGTCTAAGAAAAGCATACGTTTCCTGAGAAGCAAGCCAGAGGCTCTGGGATCATTCTGGGGAAGGGAGGGGCATTGCAAAGGAAGAGGTTAGGGGAGAAGGAGCGCTGAGCACCCACAGGATTGGATGAGAAGGTTTGGGAGCCAATCTCATTGAGCCAGAAGCAGGTTAAATCTTCAAAGGTGAGTCCTTTCTATTCGCCACAGCAAGAAAAAGCCAGTTCCTATGGCCGTGCAACACAAAAGCAGGTCCAGCCTTTCAAACCCGTTTTTCTGATAATCTTTGACACCCCAATCATCTCTAGCTCACGGGGGACCAGCCCTGCACTCTGGCCTCGGGATTCCAGAGCCACCGGCTCCCCAGCAACGGCCAGCGAAAAGAAATTCCCTGCCTCCTCTGCCTGCACAACTTTCACCTGACTTTGGATTCTCAAAGGCCTCTCTACTTCTGCCTCTGCGTCTTCCTTTTGTTATCTGACATGATCGTGCTATCACCTAACTCCGTAAAGGCCTCAATAACAGGCCCGATGCCAAGCGGAGCTCTACCGGATTCTTTTCAACATTCCGTCTTCAATTCTGTTTGTCGTCATCTTAAGTTGCAAAGTCACAGCAACGCTTAGCCCCTGCGTAGCATTGGCTGTGAGAAGGCACTTCGCACTCCAGCGTGGGCTGAGACGCACAGCGGTCCTGGCCGGAGGTCCTGGGGCGGTTCCCTAACAGGAGCCAGAGGCCAGAAACCATTCCAGTGGGAGGGCTCCAGTCAGGGTGCCATTCTTGCCACAACCTGCCCACCTTTCCCCATGGGTAAGAAGTGACACGTTTCCAAGCCGTGCTGCAGGCAGGCATGGGATGACGAAGGGAACCTCAAGCAGGGCCCAGCTGTAACAGTGCTTCCAGGATATCAGATATATCCTGGTCACCCTGGAATCCAAAGACCTGTATATGGTCGTGAAGGTGCCAGGCATTGCCTGCAGTTAATTCATTATCCCCCAACCTCCTTAAAAAGTTGATAGCATTATCTTCCCATTTTACATGTGGGAAAATTAAGGGTCAATAATATGGGAAATCAAGCCCAAGTTCACTTTGTGGCAGAGTCTGAATTTGAATCCAGCTCTTCATAACTCCAAAGTCTTCGCAATTAACTGCCTTGCAACATGGCTCCCATCTGTCAAAAACCAATATCCAGGAAGGAGTGACAGGGAGGCCAAGGCAGTAGTGGCAAGGACATTCTCCAGAGGAAGCAGGGCCCCTTAGCAAGCCCTGGGCTGAGGGCAGAGTCTCCTTTCCTCACTAACAGCCTCCCTAGCCAGGGAGGTAGGTGGCACTCGCCCTGCCATTCCCTCCCCGGGCCAACCCTGGTCTAACTCTTTCCCAGGCACCTTCATGTTCTGCACACGCTGGCCTGTGACACCCGCCACCCTCACAGTAACACTCCGCATGCTTTGGGACCTTCCAGGTAAGGAAACTCTGGGCTTTGACTTCTTCATTTTGATGTTATTTCTGGGAGTTTAGCCTAGGAAGGATGAAAAATGACCTCATGAACAAGAGATAGTCATGTGTCTGGAGAGAAGAGCAATTATTCAGAACATAATCACACCGTGGCAAGGGTGCGAAATATCTGAGAAGACCTCTGGAGAGCCACGCATGGCACCAGACGGACTCTCTGCCCAGCTCCCTCCTCCAGGGCGCCGCTTGAGCAAGGGTGGAGACAAGAGTTCACCGGGCAATGAAAGGCTCCCTCAAAGACACACGTCTCTTGCTTCTTTTCCTGCCTGAGCAGTGGCCCCGCCAAGCCATGGGAAAATGGTCACCAAGGACTCCCCATGGCTCCTGGGATACGGTGATGACTGCTTTGTTCTGTACCTTTTCTTTGGGTGCGGCTACGCTTTTTTGAATCTAAATTCTTCCTTCTCCTGCCATCAGATCCAATAAAAGGCTGGAGGCGCTGGCCCAGGTGGGTGAGCCCCGAATGCCTAGGCTTGCTGACCACAAATTAGGTTGCTTAGAACTCTCAGATCTTCTCTTTTATTTTCTGAGGTTGCAAACGTAACCCACAGGCCATATATGGCCCTTGGATAGATCTTGTTCTTCTTTTAGCACAAATGATATTTTTAAAAATTTTTTATTTAGTTGCCAACATTTAAAACTTGGGAGATTTCACATTTACAATATCCCCATCTCTCACTTCTCTTAAAATTCCGAGAGTTCCGGCAAAGCTGGGCCAACGTTTCTGAAGAGTGATAATCGGCGACAGTAGGGTGGTGGCCACTCAATTTAGACAAGGTGTATGTTCTCCAGTTTGCCATATTCCCCACCACTCCTTATTATCCTCCACCCCTTCGCTTACTTACGATACCTGCATGGTTTGCCTTCACATTTCAGTTTTAAACTTTACAATAAACATTGAGTTTACTGTACTAGGTTGTGGGCTAGGCGTTAACTATCGGGGAATGCCATCTCAGCAAGCCTTGCTGACTACCCCTACCATACCAACCTGGTGTTCCCTCTGGTCATGATTAACAATTTTAAAGAAGTGGCTGGAAACCTACAGCAGAGGGACAAACCTATCTCAGAAAGGGAAGACAGCACAGAGACTGTTAAGGGGGGCGCTGTGCTCATACGCTGCTGCCAGGAGGGAAGGTGGCCCTCATATCGTCAGCTGGCTACACCTCCCACACATTGCCTGATGTGTGTAAGGCACGTGACAAAATGTTGTTGAATGCCATCAGGATTTTTTAATATAGCTGTTTATTTCATGGGGCATGATTGGACCTAAATAAAGTATTCCTCTATCCCTATAATAATAAACATGTCACAAAGAGTTTTACAGAATATTAAAATATCCCTACTGTCTACTTCGTAGCACAGAATGTTGAACTGAGATCCCCGACTTCAGTAGAGGGTGCCTCTTCCTGCAAAATCCCCTTGACACTGCTGGGAAAATGAGTGACGAGATTGCCCTGTCCCCCTGGCCAGTGCTGCCAAGTCTAGTTCCAGCTGTGCACAGATGCTCAGAGGGAGGGCACTGAGGCTGAATGTACCCGACCATGATTTAGTGCACGGAATCATGCCCACAGGACACCATGGTGGCAGGGCGTCCGTGCCTGGGTGAGGTGAAGGGGCACAGAACACAGATTCTCTGACACAAGCAAAAGTCTCGTCCCTGAAGGAATTTTGAGGCGTTCACAGCTCGTCCCTGACGGTATTTTAAGATTCTCCCTCCAAAGGGGAAGGAGTGTGCTGGAAGACCTCACCCTCGGCATTACTGAGACTATCCCAACCATAAGCTGATCTTGGCTTAAAGAAGTGAAATGTTAGCACCAGAGAAAGTGAAATTCCTTTTACTCCATAAGGCGGGTGAAGTGACCTCTTAGAATCAAAACATTCCATAAGCCGTGGAGTAATATTAGTCACATGGCAGAACATCTTTACCATTCTCAAAATTCACTATGTAAGGGACAATCTGTAATAACTTAGCATCTTCTGTTCTTGCTTAATCAAGAGGAGAGAGAATCTCAGGTATTAATAACCCATCTTCATTCCCTTCTTTGCACTTCAAAATATCTGTCTTTATATTTTTTCCTTTCTTGAGTCTTTTGACTCTTTTCAAATATTTGAAATATGTGAAATATCAGAAAAGTGTAGAGAATATCAAAATTCTGCGCCTACCACCCAGCATTAACAATTTATAATGTTTTGATATCTTCTTTTCAAGTTTTTGAAGAAATAATCCATCATAGCAATGGCTGAGAACCCATGTGAGTCTGTGCAAGACCGTGTTTATCTTCTTCCCCTCCCTGGGGGTAACCACTGCTCTGGAATAGTTATTCTTCTTGGGCATCTTGCAATAATTTTGCTACCTATGCATATATCCATAACGAAATTATACTATAGTCTTGCACAAGTTTAAACTTCAAAAATGGAGTGTTTTCTAGATTTATCCATTTTGATGCATGTAGTTTTCATTCATTAATTTTAACTAATGGAGTCCATTGTATGACCATACTACAAATTATTTACCTGTTCCACCAACTGACACTGGTTTGTACTTTTTTTCATTATTCAAAAAAAGTTGCAACAAATATTATTACAGAATTCTCTTCATGTACATGTGGGAGAGTTTCTCTAGAGCTTGGCAAACTATTCCAATAAAGGGCCAGATAGAAAATATTTTAGGCTTTGCAAACCATACAGTCTCTGTTGCTACTACTAAGTTCTGCCATTGCAGTCTGAAAGCAGCCATAAACAACATGTAAACAAATGAGCATGTTCCAATAAAGCTTCATTTATTTAAAAAGGCAGGAGATAGATTTGGCCCTTGGCCCCGGGATTATAGTTTGCTGACCTCTACTCTAAAGGCTTGTTTCTCAACGTGCAGACAAGTGGAACAGCAGCTGGGAGTTTGGTAGAAATGACTCTCAGACCCCACAGAACCAACATCTGCATTTTGACAAACTCCTCAGCTGATTCCTATGCACAAAAATATGTGATAAGTACGTCTTTATAGGATATCCCTACAATTGAGTGTATATAAATCTTTAATTTCACTTTATTGCTAGATGTTTCACCAAAGTGATGCTATCAGCATCACTTATAATCATTAAATGGATGAACTTCCTGCACTGTATTTCCATGTTGGATATTATCAAATATTTTTCTTTCCAAACTGATGGGCGGTAGATGTTATCTCCTTGTACCGTTAAGGTGCGTTTCCCTGGTTACTACTGAGGGTGCACATCATCTCAACTGGCGTTTCCTGTTCTGTGAACTGCCTATTCATACCCTTTCCTTATTTTGTATATAGATAGTTGTTGCTCTTTTCTTTTTTGTGGGAATTTGTTATTCATAATATATGCAAATTCCTTGTTGGATACATGCATTGGAATTATGTTCTCTGGGTCTCTCATTTGTCTTTTAAGTTTGTATATGGTACTCACATAGATTCATTTTTAAATTAATGTGTTCAAATATTTCCCTTTCTGTTATTTATAATCAGCATCTTAAGAAACATTTTCCTCCTCAAAGTCAAATGGTATCTCTTTTCTTTTAAAAGTACTACACTTAATAAATCTCCCTTACAGAAAAATTCCAAATAATTTATGTAGAGACTCCTCACTCAAGGAGGTGGAGCTTAACCCTCCCCCCAACCTTGAGTGTGTGCTGTTACTGGCTTACTTCCAAAGTGCACAGAACATGGGAGAATGTAACTTTGTAGTGGAGAACCTAGCAAATACTGTCTCAGCCAGGTAACCAGAGTTAACCTCATTGGTGGTCAGTCATGTGATAAGCATACACTCTTCATATGATGTCATAAGAAGGACCCTTCACCTCTGTGGTCTTCTCAACTGATACACCTAAATTGAGAGACATTCTACATACAACCTGACCAGTGCTCCTCAAAATTGTCAGGGTACTCAAGGACAAGGAGAGTATGAGAAACTGTCCCAGGTCACAGAAAGTTAGGGAGAGATGATAACTAAATATAATGTGGTATTCTGGGTGGGGTCCTGGAACAGAGAGCATGCGTTTGGGGGGAAACTGATGAAATTAGAATGTAGTATTGAGTTTAGTTTCTACTAATGTACCTATGTTTCTTAGTTGTGACAAATATATCATGGGGATATAAGATAATTGCAATAGGAGAAAGTAAGTAGATAAGGGATATGAGGGAATTCTCTGTTGCAACTTTTCTGTATGTCTAAAAGTATTTTAAAATAAAAAGTATGTTTAAAGCAAAAAGTTCTAATTTTCAATTTCATCCAGAATTTATAAAATTTGTGACTGGTAAGAAATAACTATATTTTTTTTCTCGTGTGTTTCCCCCTTTCACATTTATTTGCAATGACATGCACAAAAAATACACACATACCCTCACATCTACTTGTCTGTCTACTATCTATCTATCTATCTACATATACACATGTTTTCTGAGTACTAATAAACATTATTATACCTTGGCCTATTTGTCTCCCCTGTCTTAATTACTGTAACTTCATAAGTCTTTTTGTGCACTAAGACAAGTCTGTTCAATCTTTATCTTCTTTTAGAAAAATATCTTGCCTATTCTCAGTCTTTCATTCTTCCATACAAATTATAGAATAAGCTTATCAAGAAAGTGTCTTCAAAAACCCTGCTGGGATTTTTATGGGAATTGTATTCAATTTGTAGATTTGGGGGTGAATCAACATTTTTATTATATTGGTTTTCCCCACCCATTAACAAGGTGTATGTTCCATTTACTCAGTTTTTCTTTTATATCCTATATGTTTTGTAGTTTTCCATAGGCTCCTGCATACTCTTCATTAGATTTATACTTTCTAACTTTATATATTTTTTGTTTTATTTCATTTTTGCTATTGTAAATATGATTGTGTTCAGTTAAATTTTCTAATGGTGTTTAGGGAATACACTATTTTTGTTTATTGATCTTGTAGTAATAATTTTGCTGAACTCCCTAGTTAGTTTTGATAATTATTTTATAAATACCCTTTGATGTTCTATATAGGGTGATCATATCCTTCACAATGAGGACAGTCATCTCTGTCTTTCCAATTCTTTTATTTCTTTTCTTGTCTGATTGCATTGGCTAGCATCTCCATTTTTTTCACACATTTCATACTTTTAGATTGTGATTCATTTTGAGTGTAAAGATTTTTTTCTGGTTTTCTTTTTCTGCTCACTTATATTGTTCAATTTGTTATTGTTGCTGTTGTTGTAATTGCCTCCATCCAACATCTTGGAACTTCAATTCCAAACAAAATCCTATAATGATGGCTTAGAGCCCCCTACAGGGTAATAGCAAATTGGTCTTCAGCTAGTTGAGTGGGTTGGTTCAGTTCATGGTCTCAAAGGCTGCATCATTATCCCCTCTTCCCCACTTCCTTAGATTCACAGATTCCTATTATGTGTACTCCCAGATAAGGGTTAGATACACTACTTTCCCAGACTCACTGTTTTCAGTGTGGAGGCCTGTCCCCACCCCATGATGTCAAGCAGTAAGTCTAGCTCTGTTCCTCAGACAATTTAGAGCACATTAGTTTTGTAGATACCTTCAGAGCAAAATCCCTGCCCTTACTTTTTGATTCCAGACTTGGAACCCAGCTTGAGGATGAAGTTTATTCTTCTCATACCCCTTTGTTTCTGTACCATTTCTGGTCCACAAGGTTATTTATCTTGTTTGGGGGTTCAGCTATGTCTTCTTATATTTTCTGTCATTGTTATGTATTTAGGGTTGGGGGGGTTGAACTAAAGCATGAACTTACTGTACCATCTTGAACATAGCTGAATTATTTTTCTTTCTTTCTATATCAGAGAAAAATGTATTTTCCTTGTTTCCAAAGCTAACCTTTTCAAGGAACCTTCAATCCCATCTCCAACTTTCTTCAATTATTTCTTCTCTCTCCAGCATCTTCCATCTCTGTGTTCCATTCTCCTTTGCACAGAAATCAATATATGGTCCCCTCTATCTTTTGGTATGTGCACACATACCAAACTCATGTATGCCCACAAACCCAGCCTCTCACATAGTAAATAATGAAGCAATGTACTCCACTTTGCCATGCCACTCTTTTTTGTCCCGTTTCTTAGTTCCTTTGGGTGCCAATATTTTATATGATTTGACCCTAACCACCACTGTCTCACATGCTTACTTTCCCATGATCCAAGTTCTAATCCCTTTACAAAAAAGTAACCTCTTGAAGGTCACCAATGGTTACCCCATGACCAGATTCTCTCCATTCCTCTTCACTTTGATCATTTCACAGAACATGGCATCTTGATCATTCCACACAGCCCACAACACTTATAATACTGTGCCACCCTTGTCATCGTCCTGCCTCTCTGCTCCCCTTCTTTCTGTCAATTTCTCTCCTTTGCCAGTCCCTATGGCTGTTTCTCAAGGATCAGGCCTTTCAGCTCTGACTACTCAAAGCTCAGTTCTCAGACCTGCAGCAACGACATCACTGGGAGCTTGCGAGAGATGCAGAATCCCAGGCTCCACCCCAAACCCCCTGAATCAGTATCTGCATTTTAACAGAATCCTCACATGACCCCTATGTATATTATAGCATGGGAAGCGCTGCTCTAGCCACCTGCTCCCCTCTCTGCATCTCCCTATGCCTTCCCTCATTAATGCCCATCTCCAGTGGGGTGACTTCTAACCCTCTATCTCTAGCTACACACTCTCTTCTGGATTTCCTTCTCATGATGCCAACTAGCTTCTTGGTGTTTCCATCTTTGTGAATCACAACCACAAACCCAATGTTTCTACAATCCCATCCCAAACAATTTTCCTTTCTGACAGGCCAGTTCTTTAAACTTACTCTCATGCTTATTATCCAGGCTCAAACTCTTAGACCCATCCTCATTTCTTTTCAGTGGCTTTCTGATTCTCCATAGCAATAAAACATCAGATTTCAGTAATTTGTTTTGCAGTATCTCATGTATACATCCTTTTATTTATATCCCCACTTTAGCAAAGCAAGGCAGAATGACCTGGAGACAGACTTACCTGGCTTTGAAATCCCTGTTCTACCACCTACCAGTTTTGTGTGATCTTAAAACCTTAAGAAAATTACTTAATTTCACTGAGCCTCAATTACCCCTTCTGTAAAATGAGGATATCATTGTCTATCTTCACAAGGGCCGTTGTAATTTTTAAAAGTTTTAAAAATCCCTCAGGTCAGAGCCTGCCACATGGCACACATTAGATGAGGAACAAGTGTTGGCTTACGCTTCCTCACCACCCACCTCTATTTTAGAGCCCCTGTTTGGGGGCTTAGCATGTTCCCCTGATTCCAGTCTTTAGGTTAATCCATCTGATGTATCATTGCTCAATTATATCACTAGAGCATCCACTTGCTCATCCACCCCATCCCTCTCAGAAGCCACCAGTGACTTGAAAGTGCCACCACACAATGCCCCAATGGCTTAGGCTGCCACCCCAATCTTGACACACTCTGTTGTACACTGATCATTCTGGCTGACCATCCACTCCTCCCTATCCACACTCTTGAGTTCACATAAACTCTAAGCTGACCACACCTTACACTTTTCAGCTCCTGTCTTTGTGTCCATGGTATTCCACTGTCCTGAATGTTTGTTTTCTAGGTTATTTTTTTCTCATCCTTCAATCACCAGCTCAAATCCCACTTTCTGTATAAGTCACTTGGCAAGTTAATTGCAAATTTCTATGTGCTATATCTTCTCATGGAATCTGGAACTATTCTAAATACATACACTACAACAAAACATTTCATGTATTTATTTTTCATTTCTCAATAAGGCCATTAAAAAAAAAAAACCCTGCTAACCAATATTTCTAAGCATTTTCACTTGCCCAGGCAATGAGTGAAGTGCCGTGTATGGACTTCCTTGTCTGACCTTCTCAGCATCCCTACGAGGGGAAAGCCGTTATGGTCCCTAGTTTGTGGATGGGGGAATTAAGGGGCAGAGACTCTCAGTAATTCATGCCAACTTGCTTTGTTAATTAGACGCAGAGCCAGGACTTGGATCTAGGCTTTCTCACTCCCACTCCCACGCTCCTAACCCCTCTGTATGTTGATGCCCAGGGCAGGAAGCAAATCCAACAGCTCTGTCTATTTCCCAAGTGATAGACCAGTATTTTAGAGAACTGAAGACTTATTTTTTAGAACCATGTAATCTGACTAGTGTGTGTGTGATTTGTATAACAATATGCGACATTATTTTGAGGCTCTCCTATAATATCTTGACATTTACAAAGCGTTTCTACTTCTAAGGACTTTAAAAAATGATTATGTTTGTCTCAAAATAACTCTGTGAGGTAAAGAAGGAAAAAAATTATCTTAACACCAATGTCTCCTACCCCGACTTGACCATAAAGCTTCTAGAACCAAAGTCTTCAAGTCCCAACTGCCACCCAGAGTGGCCGACTGTCCTCAGGATCATAGCCATACCATTTAAGATACAATGAGCAAAGAACAAAGGCCAGAGTCTGGCAGGAAATGTAATCAATAAAGTCCAAATCCCTGGGTGGTGTCAATTTTAAGCAGATTATCTTAGAGCAAGGTATGGCTAATAGGATCAGATAGCTGGTACATTCTAAATTTATAGCCCTAAAAATCCAATACTATAAACCTGTGAGTTCCTTTTCTGGCTCTGAATCCCCATGATTAGTGATAATGATGACAGGGATGATGAAGACACAAGAAAAAGGTCCCACTGGACATTTGCATAGAGCAACAGTTCTATGAGTTCTTTTTAATTTGAAGAATTTTTTGAGTTCTTTTTTCTTTCTTTGAGTTCTTTTTAATTTGAAGAAAGCACACTCATATCACAGACACACAAAAACACTCAGTCTGGGTGGTGTGTATGTCACCATCTCCTCCACAGACCTAGACAAATAGTGGCAGACACAGACTGCGCAGGGCCAGGCACTGTGGCAGATACGAGCAAATGGAGACTCAGATTTCAGCTTTCACTGTACTCCACGTCTCCAAATACTGGCCCGTGTTGAGGACCTCCTATGCCCATGGCCACTATGTTCAGAGCTAGAGAAAGGGAGAGGGAATACCGAGTAAGAAACAATTACTGCCGAGAGGAGCTGAAGATCTAGCACCAAGAACGTGAAGACTACACCTCTCTAAGCTTCCCTAACAATAGGTTTGCAAATGCTTGAACATCAGCGTTCCAGGAGCCAAGGGGTAAAAAGAAAGAAAAGCCAAAAATCAACTGGGGTTCTAAATCAAATAATTACAATATAGGATATATATGCTAGTGAATGTCCAAAGCGTAGCCACCTACAGGTGGAGTGGTTGGTAGGGGACTGGTCACATGATCACACGTGGGCAGGAAAGGTGGTCCCCAGGCAGAAGTGCATAGGCAGAGAAGGGCCAAATGGTGGGAGCAGCATGGACTAAGCACAGCACACGGAGGGCTATTATGGGTTGGATTGTGCCCCCCAAACCATAACCCCAGTGCCTAGATTGTGACCTTATTAGGAAACAGAGTCTTTGCTGATAATTAAGTTAAGGTGAGGGCATTAGGGTGGGCCCTAATTCATATGACTATGTCCTTATAAAAAGGGGAAATTTGGACCCATAGATACACACACACACACACACACACACACACACACACACACACCAAAAAACAATAACACCCTGAGAACATGAAGGCAGAGAGCTGGGAAATGTGTCTGCAAGCCAACAAATATTCAAGATTGTCAGGAAAATACCAGGAGCTAGAAGAGAGGCCTGGAACAGACCCTTCCCTAGTGCCTTCAGAGGAGCATGGCCCTGCTGACACCTTGATCTTCTGGCCTTCAGAACTGAGACAACAAATTTCTATTGTTCTAAGCCATCCAGTCTGTGATATTAATACTTTGTAACAGCAGTCCTAGCAAACTGAAACAGGGATTTTCCCCCCAGAAAAGCAAAGCATATGCTATAATTTGGCTGGAACATAAAGTAGGAGCACAGGAGAAATGGGAACCAGTTCAGCAGGGATGGTTGGGAACAAACACGGTGTTCCGGGACGACCCGCGATAATCTCACGGAAATGGGACGTTACCAAGCAAGGGACAGTGCTAGAGCTGCAGCCGTGGAGAGAATTTAGAAGCAGGGACTGGTACAAATCAATGGATACAGAGATGAGGACTGACAGATGCATAGATGGAGAAATGGAGTCAGACAGATAATGGATCAAATGATACAGACATGAGTGGATATGTGCAGATAAGAGATTTGGATTAAATGATGTATCTTCAACTAGTGATAATGGCCTCTCACCTTAATGTTAAAAATCAATTTCCGAGTGTTGGATTCTGTTGCCCACTTTCACAATAATGTTACAAAGGTTTAAGAGTACAAAAGTCCTGCAAATTCACAGGAATTAACACACCTGGGAAAGCAGAGTGTCCCGGGGAGCCCCGGGGGCACATACTAAAGCAGACACGCCCAGTCCGCACCCTGTGCCTTAGCCCTCAGGGACCCCAGCCCTGCTCGGGACCCCATGATCTAGACTGGAACAGCCAGAAAGGACCTCATGTCATAAAAGCAGTACAGGAAGAGTGTTAGGGCATCCCCAGCTACAGCAGGAGACTCGACCTTCCTGGAGAAGGCTGCGGTTGCCATGAGGCTCACAGGAGAGAGATTTCCTCCTGAGGAAAGAGGAAGGAAAGCTAGTACAGGCAGAAAGCACCCCATGAGGGATGGTCGCAGTGGGGAGGTACAAGACACACCTGGAGAAGTGCAAGGAGTCCCCACTAATAATGGAGATGATTAGCTTGGGGCAGACCAGGAAGGAAATCAGGAATTTGGACAATGGGTGAGGCTTGAAGGATTTGAAATAAGGGATGTCCTGAGAGCAGATAAAAGGGGGAGGAAGGCGAGAAGCAGGACCGGTGGCTGGACTGGGTAGGGCAGAGGCCGGCAAGCTTTCTCTGTCAACGGCCAGAGAGTAAATGTTTCGGGCTTTACAGGCCACACGGTCACGGTAACGCAGCCATGCGTGCCCCCGGGCTTTACAGCTGCTCAGCTCCAGCACCGCGGCGTGGAAGCAGCCGTAGGCAACACGCAATGATGAGCATGGCTGTGTCCCAGTAAACTTTATTTATGGACACCGAAATTTGAATATCATATAATCTTCATGTGTTACGAAAGATGATTCTCCTTTAACATTCTTCCAACCATTTAAAAACGTAAAATCCATTCTTAGCTTGAGAATTGTACAAAAACAGGCAGCGGACTGGATGGGGCCCACGGGCTGTAGTCTGTGGACTCCTGGGTTCACGTGTGGCCGTACCAGGATGAACACGCGGTAAATCAGGGCTGGGATCACAGAAGGAGGGCCAGGAGGACGGATGCCAGAGGAATGCAAAGGTCGAGCTCACGCACATCAAAAACCTGGCATCTGAATAAATGTAGCGGGTGGAAGAGGACATAGGGTCTGCACCACTCCCAGGCTGCCCAGTGTGACCTATGATAGGACCATTAGCAACACTGGGGTCCCCAAAAAGGAGCCAGTGACATACTCAGCACAAGCCCAGGAGAGCATGCCTGTCGCTCTTAAAGACATGAGGCAACACTTGGACTGGGAATTAGGAACTTTAAGCCCTTGATTATTTCACCGGGTCTGCTCTTCCAGCCAGGCGCGGTAGCACACAGAGGCGCTCCCGGCTCTGAGCACTGTGGTCTACTCTGTTCAGAGTAGCACCAATCGAGATTGATAGTTCTTCAATCAGTGGAAGAACTGAAATATGTTAGGTCAATTCGGTTTAGAACCTTTTATGTATGTGGATGAATCCTTTTAGGATTTCCCTGTGTCTATTACCACCCCCCACCAAGTGTACTCGCTGCCTTAGGAGGCAGGAGACAGGACAACTCACTCAATGCCTAGTGGCCCTGTTTCCTCTACCATAAATAAGAATGAGCGTCTCTTTCTTGACTGGGGAGCAAGAGTAAGATGTAGCTGCTGTGATTAGCATGGCAAATGAGCTAGGGGCAATGAGCAAATCCTAAATTGAACATCCACTTCTGCTACCAACCACATGTGGATCATGCACAAGTAACAGCCCCTGGGCTCAGTCTTTCCACCTGTGTAATGGGGATAATTATGCTTCCCTTGGAGGCTGCAGGGGTCACAGATGTGTATGTGAAGTACACAGTGCAGCGCCCGGCCATGATTGGTATGAATTACGTTCTAATTCCAAACGTGAGCGGTAGGCAGTGTGACAACGCAGCCATGCGTGCCCCAAGCAGGGAGACAGGCAGTGAAACAGCAATGAGATATATGCTACGCAACCTCTGTTGTAGAACCTCCTAATTCTACAAATCCTTCAAAATTTGCAGACAATGATGGAGTAAACACCACTGCATTCCTACCACCCCAGGTGACGCTTCTCAGGTTTGTTATTCCACTAAATTGGCAGAGCCTGGAAGATAAACACCTGCAAATACATGCATAAGCAGACATAGATATTTGAGGGGTGCACACGTTTTTATGTGAAGTCTTTTTGGCAGACGTGTGCTCTAATTCCCAAAACCCCAAGAACCAAGTATCAAGTGTGATCGAGACTTACCACTACGCAGTACTTTTGATGGCTCTGTGAACTCTGATTGCTAGAGCTACCTTTCTTACATAAGAAACATGGGGTCATGGTTTCCATAGAGATGTGCTATACGCATTTCGATAAAACTTGTGCCCCTTCTGGACTCTTCCATGGACCCCAACGCTCATGTCCCCCCATGAAATGTGGGCAAGTAGCAGGAGAATGAGAACCAAATGACCAATCGATGACCTGGCCCTGTGGGACAAGGAAGAGTCACTACCTCTCAAAGCTCCAGTTTTCCAATCTGTAAAATGAAGACAAAACTTTTCTACCTTCTCCCTCACAAAGACATTATGAGCTTTAAACAAGGTAACACAGGAGTCATCTTTGAAAGTTAGTGCAGGGTTTCTCAGCCTCAGCACTAGGGACATTTTGGACTGGATCATTCTTGGTTTGGGGGGTTGCCCTGTGCTTTGGAGGATATTTAGCAGTATCCCTGGCCTCTACTCGCCGGATGTGAGTAGCACCCTCCATCCCATTGTGACCATCCAAAATGTCTCTGGACCTTGTCATATGCCCCCTGAGGTGGAAACCACCCTGGTTGAGAACCACAGATACAGTGTGTTGTATACCAGTAGCAGATTTTCATTGCAATTTGCACTTCAGGAACTGGGAGAACCAGGACCCTTAATGCTAACTATCATTCTATCCTCAACCATAACATATTCTGATGTTCTCAAAGCCCGTGAGCTAAACATGTCATAGCCGCCTGGCATGGCTGTGTGCACCATAGCTGTAGGCCATGTGGCTAAAGACGTCTTGGTGACATGTACTGTGGGCAGTAGCCATGTCAGCTCCAGATGCCACACGGTGGCTGGGTGTGCCCTGGCTCTGGGAGTCATGGTGGCAAACAACTCACACTAGACGTGAAGAAGTGAGGCCTTTATAACTATATCAATTCATATTCTGGTGTACTTTTTAATCAGGTAAACTCCAACCACCCTTTATTGTACCTTATTAAGGGGTTTAATTACTTTCAATCAGAATCTTTCCTAGATGACCAGAAACAGTAACTAGAGAAAGTCCAATGGCCATTTACGCCAACCGAGAGCAATGCAGGTTCCACTGGAGCAGTCACCTGCTCTGCAATCACGCTAATTAAAGGCCCCCAGAAGGGTCAAGATAAAAATGTCAAGTGAGATTTGTTCTGGACTTCAGTGATTTACTGCCTCACCTCAGTGATTTACTGATCAAGTTCCAATAAGCCTGGGAAGAAAAGCCTTCCTGGGGGCTGGGAGACATTGCTGGCTGCAAAAGCTGACCAGTAAGGCCCCTATGTGAGGTATCGCAATGGGGGAAGGTAACTCCATCGATCTTCAACAGTGGGGTTCCCTGAGGGCCCCCCATTTCCCAGCAGTGCCTGGGTCTGCCCAGGCTATGACAAAGCTCCTGGGAGAGCTTCTGAAAGCTTCTCGCCTCTACCCCGACCCACCCACTTCATAAAGTGGGATTACTCATGAAGCCACTGATATTTTAACAAACACCCCCGAGAGGTGCCCCACTGGCGCTATTGTCAGGAAGCTGGAGGGTGTGCTGCCGCATCCTCACCCTCCACCCCGTGTGAGGCACTGTGGGGGAAACTTCTGTTCAACCACAACATTTGGAAAAGATACTCTGCCTCTGAACGCTGGCCTGTAACCAATAACGCCACCTCTGTGCCTCAGCCACTAGCACGCCCTAAGCCAAATCTGCAGGTGTCCTCTAGCCCAGGCACTTCGTAGTCTAATCTTGCCACTAATTTTATTTTCTTACACTGATTCTCCCCATATCCAGATAGTGCCATCCCTTCATTCTTCATCCTGTTGCTCATCCTGGTGCACTGCCTATGTATACTTTTGCAAAGCACCTCAAACGCTTTTTGCAATAAGATAGGAAATCATTGAATAAATAACAAGTAGATGTCTTTTCTTCTCCCATGAAAATGCCATTTGCCGTGCATTGAGCCAGGTAGGTATTTTCCTGTTAGGGACATGGCAGGCCCCACCACACGAAGCTGTTGTGGACTGGGGCATGAGGAGGAGCTGAGGACACTGCTGACTTGGGAGGGCTCACCTCCAAGACTACATACATCTCTGAGACTTGGATAGGCTCTTGGAATTCTGAACTCAGATGAGGAAGATGGCATTGGGGAGGGGAGGGAGAGAGAGACTTTGAGATCACATTATAATATGATTCCATGGCACCAGACACATTTCCACCATCCTCTGTGAGACCCTCCCCCAAGATATCGATTGCAGTGCTGATTTAATCAGCTCCTGACCCACAGACTCGAGGATTCTACGAGTACAGAGCTCAGACTTTTTGGTGCTATGATTTAAGTCATGTGGAGGGTTTATATGCTTTCTGTCTCTCCTGGTGGGGTAATCCAGGAGCTCTGAGAGGAAGTCACAGGATTCCGCCACAGGGAAGGGCTACCAGCCAGTGGGTATGTGCCAGTGTGTTCACACTCACTGTGAAAATGTTGACGTATGTACACATCAGTTAGTAAACAGCCATTGCCTTGGGGACCCAGACACTCAACACTATCCAGCTGGCCTCTACCCCCTCCTCTGAGAATTCCCACAGCCCAGCGAGAAGGGACTCATGCAAGGTCAGGAGCAAGCATCTCTTTAAACTGGACAGTGTCTAGGCAGGGTTTGTCTCTTTTAGAATTTTTAAAACTTGAGATACAATTTATATACCATGAAATCTACCCTTTTAAACTGTACAGTTCAGTGGCTTTTAATATTAGCATATTCACAAAGTTGTGTAACTATAACCCCTACGTGATTCCAGAATATTTTCATTACACACACACACACACACAAATAATCCATATCCATTAGCAGTCATTTGCCACCCTTCTCACCCTTCAACCTCTGGTAAGATCTACTAATCTACTTTCTGGCATGAAAGATTTGCCTATTTTGGACAAATCATATAAATGGAATCATTAAATCATTAAATGTACTTTTTTTATATCTGGCTTCTTTGACTTGACATAATATCTTCAAGGCTTATTCCTGTTGTAGCACATATCAACACTTCCTTTTCATGCTTCAGTAATATTCCACTACATGGATATACCACATTTTTCAATCCACTGTTCTGTTGATAGATATTTGCATTGTTTCTACTTTTTAGCTATTATGAACAATATTGCTGTAAACATTCATGTACAAGTCTTTGCATACACATGTTTTTAATTCTCTTGAATATATACCTAGAATTGGAGATGGTAGGTCATCTGGTAACACTGTAACTTTTTGAAAAAAATGCCAAACTGTTTTCCAAAGCAGCTCTACCATTTTACATTCCCACCAGCAATATATGAAGGTTTCAATTTCTTCACATCCTCTCCAACACCTGCTATTGTCCAACTTTTTTATTATAACCATCCTTGTGAGTATGAAGTGATATCTCTGTGTGAATTTGCATTTCAATAGTGAATAATTATGTTGAGCCTCTATTCACATATGTATTTTGGCCAATCATATATCTTTTTTTGGGAAATATCTATTCAAACTGTTTGCCCATTCTTCTATTGGGTTGTGTTTTTATTTAGTTGTAAAATTCTTTATATATGCGGGATACTACTCCCTTATCAGATATATGATTTGCAAATATTTTCTCCCATTCTGTAGGTTGTCTTTTCACTTTCTTGATGGTGTTCTTTGAAGCAAAAAGCTTTCCATTTTGATAAAGTCTAACATATGTATTTTTTCTTTTATTGCTTGTGTTTTTGGTGTCATATCTAAGAAACCATTGCCTGATCCAAGTCTACAGAGATTTGCATCTAATTTTCTTCTAGGAATTTTATAGTGTTAATTCTTACATCTAGTCTTGGATCCATTCTGAGTTAATTTTTATATATGGTGTGAGTTAGGGCATCCAACTTTTGAATGTGAATATCTTGTTGTTCCAGCACCATTTTCTATAAAGACTGTTCTATCCTTATTGAATTGTCTTTGGCAACCTTGTTGAAAATCAATTCACCATAAATGTACTAATTTATTTCTTGAGTCTCAATTCAACTCCATTGATCTATATATCTATCCTTATGCCAATACCTCATTGTCTCGATTATTGTAGCTTTGTAATAAGTTTTAAAACTGAAGAGTTGGGACCTCTGAATTTGTTGTTCTTTTTTAAGATTGTTATAGTATTTAGAGTCCCTTGAATTTCCATATACATTTTAGGATCAACATGTCAATCTTTGCAAAATAAAAATCAGCCTGGATTTTGATAGAGACTGTGTTAAGTCTGTAGATCCATTTGGGGAATATTGGCATCTTAACAGTATTAAGTCTTCCAATCAATATACATATGTACCAGTTGTTGAATGAAAATAATATTTGATTAAAAATAAAGCAAAAAGGTAGAGGTATTTATACACTGATATAATAATGGTCCATAAGAAGTTGTGAACTCCTTAGCACTGGACGTTGTCGTGGAGAAGGTTGATAATGTTGGTCAGGTGTAGTGCAGAGAGTTTTTCTCCCTATGACAGATAGCTAGTGTTCTTTTCAAAGTGAAAATCTACGAGTTGGGCTATTTTGAGTTTTCTCCTCTCCTCAAGCTATAAAGCACTCAGGCTTACACAGGAGAACTGTACCACTATAAAATCCCAAAGGATAGACAGAAGTTCAGCCAAGGATAGATAATTGAAGACCTTGTTCGAGACATTTCCACCAGCAAACTGACCCTGCCCTCAAGGGAATGGTGAATCTGTAGTAGTGTTTATGGGCTGAACCCTCATCCTTGACGATCGAGGTTGCCAGAAATTACACAGAGGATAGAAGAGCCCTATCCCAATCATAACCCCATCTAACACCAAACTAGGAGCTGACATTCAGGGAATCTTTGCTATCTCTGTTTTAATCCTCACTATATATTTTGGACCCTAGAACGGCAAAGCAAAGCAATAAACAAATAGGTATACAATTTCACTGTTGATCTCACCTTGAAACAAAAATAAACAGTTTTGAAAAACTGAGACTCGACAGAAAACCTGAGAAGCTATGTAAAAAATAACTTGCTAGGAACTCAAAGGAAACAAAATTCTTATGAATCAAAATATCCAAGTCTTAAACACCAACAGAAAATAAAAACAAGCCAGGCTAACCAGGTGAATCTCAGCCTATCACAACAAGGAGGGTATATTAACAAACATAAACAAAAAGCAGACTCCCAAGCCAGGAGAAGCGGGAAGAAGCCTGGGGAACTTGGCAAATAAGCTCAGATCAGACATTCGATGAGCCCCACACACTCAAGTGGCATTTCACAAAACCCTCCAAGGCCAGAGAGAAGACTTTAAATCTGTCAATGACAGCAGGCCAGCACATGAATCTTGGTTCCACCCAATAATCACAGAATAAAAAAGAGTTCTTGGGGTTCAGAAGGGTCCAGGGAGATAAAATTCATCGAATTATTTGACTAATTCTTAACTGAGGCAATCAAATGCTAGCCACTCACTCCTCTTTTGAAACAGACAGGTGTAGAACACACAAGAATGTTCTGGATCTAATTGACAACAAGACGGAGATAAACTGGAAGGTGTAGAAGCAGCCACCTCTGAGCTTTGAAGCAACACTGTGACTTTGCATACCTGTTGACCAAAATGCTAATGTGTCTTCACCCAGGGCCAAGCTCCCGAAGGTAAACTGTATGCCATTGTATTTCAGAGCTTCTTAGGGAAAAAAAAATCTTAACTGGTATGTTCCGAGAGCTAACTACATCCTAGGCATAGTTCTGAGCACCTGCCAGGTTTTATTTCCTTTAATCCTCATCATCCCCTGCAGTAGGTATCATATTGACCTAATTTCATGGTGAGAAACTATGACGCAGAGAGAGGTTAAGTAACTTGCCTGGTGTCACACAGTAACACGGAGGCAGAGCTGAGACTGGAGCCCAGGGGCATGTCTCTAGCAGTCACCACCTAACTGCTACCATGTCCCATTCCTTCAAGAAGCCAGAGGACTGTGGAACAAAGTTTCAAAGAGGGAATCACTCATTGCTGAGCCAATATACCATATGGAGGAATAAACACTTTCTCCGTAGGGAAAAGTCAAACCCGATGAAAATCCTCAAGGGAGTAAATAGGCACAAGGGTGTGGGGAACCAACTGCTATGATATATTTGGATTTTTTTGTGTGCTGACATTCCACTCAATGGCTATTTTTAAGATGGAAGTCTCCATGGTAATTGAGGAGATGTAGCACCATGGATGGGGAATTGGCCCAAGAGTCCAGTTGAAACTCCCCTCCCAGTCGGAAGCAGAATCTCTTGCCTCAGGGCCACACACCCGTAAGATGGGAGAGAAAGGACGATGAGCATCGCTCCTAGCCCATCTAGCTTTCTTGGGATGCTTCCATTTGCTGTATCCCTGACCTGACTGCAGGCTGTCCCTCACCTGTCCTGTCTCTCAGCATCTGTGCCCCCCTCCACCTGTCCAAAGCCTTACACCACATCCGTCCGCATTCACCTGACCCCTCCATCCTCAGTGCACCCCCGGCACCCTTGCTCTCCGAGAGGGATGGTACCAGAGCACCTCTGATTTTCAGGTGATCCTAAGCTCTTCCAGGTAACACAACACTAAAACAAAAGGCATAAAATACAGGAAGATCCCAAGAGACTTTTTGCGTGTGTTTTGGGCAACAGGAGAGTGGTGGCTGGAAAAAAAAAATGGGCAGATAAACCGTCATGTGGGCAAGAACAGCAGAGTGCTTTTCATCAGTGGAAAATCAAACCATGCAGCCGAGAAAAGAGACTCAGGACAGATTAAAAAGTATTCCTTGAGGATATGGACTCAACATGTGCTACTTAGGCCAACAATACCAACACACTGCCAAGCATTATCAAAACAGCTATTGGAAAAAGAACACGTTGTCCTACCCTTGTGCAAATTCAAGGCACATTTGCACCGAGAAGAATGTGTACACTACTGCCTTCCACAGGGCAAGAGAGAGATGGAAAAGCTGGGGAAGGCTGAGGGAAGAGAAGAAACATTTAGAAGAATTTAGCGGGTATGGGAGGCCAAAACTTTGAAGCTCTGCAAGATGCAGCCTTGAAAAGCAGGGATGAATGTGAACGGGATCAAAGCTGCAGGACCAGCGAAGGGCTGGCTCGAGTGCATGGCGGCCTCACCATCATTCAACTCTTCCCCGTCTGCGCCAGCTGCACTGGCGTATCCCATACGTGAAGTCATGCAATCCTCCCGATACCCAGCAAAGTGGCATTTATTATCCTCATCTTACAATGAGGCGCAGAGAGCTTGAGGAGTTTGTGCAAAGATATGGTAGCAGAACTGGGATTTCAGCCTACGAGTGTGTAAGTCCGAAGGTTTTCACCGCATCATTTTGCCTCTACGGACCCGGGTCTCTTTGCTCCCTGGGAACCATCCCCATTAGGCACTCACACTCCTCTTTCCTGATCGACGCCTTCTGGACACACCCTGGTGCTTCCAGAAAAGCCTAAGTACAGGCCGCCATGGTATGAGCTTCATCCCTAGGCCGTTCAAGACTTCTAAAGGCCCCAGAGAGTCCCACGGAGTAACAATGCCACCACCGAGGATGCCTGTGCTAAAACACAAGTCTTATGGGGACTGTCTTCCTTGTCAGTTGCCACAAACAGCTATCAGTGACCAGGCTGGCAAAGACATGTCCCTGAAGCCTAAAGTCACACTGGTCTTCCTGGGTTCCTTCACAAAGCCACCTAATTTTACCCTCTCAGGGTGAAATCAGTGTGCTGACTGCAGTCTGTGGGATAACCCCCTTTATCTGTAAAACCTTTAGACTCCATGAATAGAACAGGTCATCCCAAACCTTGGGCTGTTGCTAATACTCCAACTCTGAAGGGATTTCTTCAATATTCTCCAGATCCTGGAACACCTGACATCTGTCTGTCCCATGACTTAACAGACAGAGCACCAGAAAAAGATGCCAGGAGAGAGTCTCTCCCCAACATCTTCCACTGCAGCTACACACTCCGCACCTCAATGTCCGTAACATCCTGTTTCTCTTCAACCAAGATTTCTACCCTTGAACATTATTAGCAACCTATCAGAGACAGCACGATAAATTTGAAGGGATCTGTCTTCAAATGAATATGGTAAATCCCAGTTAACCAGAGCGTAACAGGTTTCTGTAGGAAGGACCTCCCGTCCCTTAACATGCTGATGTGCTCTGGGCTCCGTGGGAGGCAGGCAGTGTCTACAGCATTTCCCAAACTTATTTACAGGGAACTTTTTTGCAAGAGCTTCTCGTAAGACCAGTGATCTTCAGAACACATGTAATTTGCAGCATCTGTAGCTGTCAAAATAGCCTTTGACTTTAAGGAAGAAAGTAAAAATGTTCATGACCAAATCCGGCAAGCACCAGGGTGGATGATTAAACCAGAATATTTCAGTCATCCCAAAAAGATTTTTTCCCACAACCTCTTATAATTATTCTAGGCTTTTCTCTCTTTCTCTCCCATCCCCTGCATAAGAGTGGAACTCAGGAAAGGGATTTAAATTACACAGGGATGAAACTTCTGCAGCTATTAATATCTTGCACGTCTCAGGTGTCTTTCCAGGCAAAGTGCTTTTCAGATTAGCAACCGGGGCCGCCTTTCTCCAGAAGCACGTGGTGCGATGCTATGCCCTACCAGGAGCCTGGGGACAAAAGACTGATAGAGATCGTCACACACAACCGCAGGCCACATGAAGAGGGACTGCTGGTGGCTGGTGGCTGGTGGCAGCCTCAGCAGAGAAGCAGCTCTGTCTGGGGACAGCAGCCCTCCACAGGTGCACGGCACAGGTGGCTTCAGGAGGAAACAAGGGACGCATCAAGAAGCCCTGCAGCAAGCTCCCAGAGCTCAGGTCCTGCCATGTGCCAGGCTGTGTTCTAGGTACGAGCGGTGATAGCTTGAGTTATATTCATAAAGTTCAGGGTGCCCAGTGTCAAAGCTTATGCCCTGCTCACCACACCACATTGTTTGCTGAGTGGCTCCAGGAAGAACCATCAGGACCAGAGAGTGTGTCCCCGAGAGGCTGATTCCCGGGCTGAGGTAAGACAGCCTTTCTCACAATTAGAACTGCCTGCAAGGGGACTGGACCTCTCTGGAAAGAGTAGATTTTTAGTCACTAGAAGAACAATCTGAAATGGGATGACCATCTTGGGAGACTCAGGCCCAGAAGGACCTCTTGTATCTTCTTCAATTCTGAGGTCGTCTAACTTGGACTTGCTAAGAAATAAGAGAAGGCTCGTGCTTGGGAAGCTTATTTTATCTCCCGCCTGCAGTCTGTTTTCAGATACGTGAGATTCTGCCATTAGAGAATGCTCATTTGAATCCAGGCAAGGATTGGGCAGAGGAATCTGAAGACCTGAGTTCTAATTCTTCCTCTCTCCCACGCACAAACCAGCTGTGTTTCATGGGCAAGTCTCTTCATCTCTCTATGCCTCAGTGACCTCACCAGTATAATGGGTGGATGAATATGACAAGTTCCTTTTGCCCTGTGATACTACATTTCCAGGAGCCCTTTGTTAATAGGCAAATGTTCCTTTATGACAGTACCTTCATGGGCAGCTAGGAGGACTTTTGCCAAGAAATTATCTACAAGGATGACTGAGCCACATCTCTCTAAGAGACACAGAGATCCAAGGGAACCCAAATATATTCATGAACTAGAAAGAGGTTCCTATTCAGACAGGAAGTGTTTCTTGAAAGAAAGAAGCTAGAATTAGTTTGGGCTGGGTTTATCCAAGAGAAGGAAAAAGGCAGAATCCCAAGCCGAACAGGGAATACTATCACAGAGCCCGAGAGAAGGAGAGAGGTGGTTCTGGGAGAGCTTCCATGTGTTAGATGTTAGGAGATAATTTTAAGTGAAAAAAGAAGGTGGGGCACCTGGTTCTAATCCTACCAATGCCACCAATGTCACCAAAGTCGTTGTATCTCTTGAGGCAAGTGTCTTAACCACTCAGGGCTTCAGTCTCCTCATCGGTAGGGCAACAAGTCGGGACACAATCAGCAGTTGCCAAACTTGCCTGTGCGTTCACGCCCTGGGAGAAGCTTGCAAACCCCACGCTCAGACCATGACCAGGGTTGGGTCTGGGACACGGCGGTTCCTCAAAAGCTCCCAAGTAGATTCCAACGCAGATGCCTGAGGACACATACTTGGTCTCCATGGGACTAGGTAAACTTTAGGCACTTCACATTTTAAATTCTATCGAATTTCCCTTTCCCAATCTCAGTCTCCCGCCACTCAAGGGTCTTGAAACTGTAACCAGGGCTCTGCCTTCCGCCATTCTTCACACTGAACAGATGCTACGATTCCTTTAATCCACCATCCATTATTCATAACGTCATATCAATTACTGAAATAGTATCTTGGCCACTACCGGGAACGGAACAAATAAGCTCCACCTCCGTGAACATCACCTCCCTCCACCGCCCTGCTGGAAGGATCCCCTTCCATTAGCAGCAGCTCAGATGTCCCGGACTTCACAGACCAGCCCCCATCTAGGGCCTGGAGAAGAAAGAAAAGGAGACTGAAGAAGAGGGATGTCATCTCTCAGCTGAGGAAGGACAGACACGTGGGTTTGTTTTCCGTCTGCCTCACGGGGCCTTCTGGCCGAGAGAGAAGAGGCCAGGCGAGCGGGAAGTGAGAGGTCATTGTCCACACAGTTTTGAGGATTGTAGCTAAAAAGGTCTGGGAGAAACCTCTACTCCAGTGGCTTATTCAAGGACTTTAATTGTCCACTTGGTTAAAAACATAAAACATGAAGATAATTTTGATGACGATGATGATAACATTAGCTAACATTCACTTTATAGAGCTATTACTAATGTGGAACACTTTGCATATATTTTCTTTATTCCTGAGAGAGAGAGAGAGAGAGAGAGCATCTTCTTTCTTTTTTGGGTCTCTACAACCTAAAATGGCCACAAAAGCCAGGTAAGCAACATAAACGAGCAGGAGTCGTCAGGTGTAAGACAACAGAGAGTGCAGGGGACTGGCAAAAAGAAGGAAGCACGTCCTGTCTAAGGAGCACCTGCCTCCAGGTGAAGCTGGAAATGCAGAGTTTGTATGCGAACTTTCCCAAGCTTCACTTGTTAGCGATCAATTTTTTAAAAATTGCTATGTTCTGCAGGGGCCAAACAAGATACCCCTGTGTGCTGCACGTGGCCCTGGGGCTGCAGGTCTGCAAGCTCTACCTTATTCTGCAAGATGCCACATTGTAGAAGAGAAGTTAGATGACTTATGTAAGGATCTGCAGCTCGTAAGCGCTGGAGCTGGGGTTGGAATTCAAATCCAGATTATCCTACCAGGACACGTGACACCCCACTCCACCCACAGTGGTATAGGAGGCACCTCTGCTGTTAGCCTCAGAGCCTCCAGCCAGGAAAGCACACCACAGAATGCTTCTCCTTCCAAACAGTAATGTGGACTCTTTTGTCCTCAGATTCACCAAACAAATCCAAGCCAAAGTGCATTGATGCAGCAAGTAAAAAACAACCTTCTTCCAAATGATCAAGCCCTAAATCTTCAAATCTAGAAGGCAAAGGTTATGTGGCCATCCTGTCCATTTCATCAGGTCACTGACCTATTTCCCCACGACCAGAGCTCCCTCTTGATCCTGGCAATCTGGTAGTCACTGTGACCCTCTGGTCCAGGCACAGATCCTCACCAAGTCTGGTGGCCTGGTCTCTGTCTCCTCTTCTGCCTCTGACACCAGCCTTCTTTTGCAAACTCTTTCCACCTTTGGCTGTCATAGCCTTTGCCAAAAGCCCCTCCATCTCCCTCCCCTTTCTCTCCTTACCCCTGCTCCAGCCCAGGGCCCTGGTTTGGAACCCCTGCTCTACTCTACCCTTTCTCATTCGGTGGCGATTCGGTCTCAAGGCTCCAGCCACCACCTCTATGATGATTTAAGATCTGAATATCCTGGGGAAAGCAGAAAAAAATTATGTAAAATAAATTGGTCATTCTTTCTCCAAGCTTTTTAGTATCTTTTCCCTGAAGAAAAAGAAAAGGGTGAGAATGAAACTGTACTTTTTTTTGTAAATGATATGTTGAAGATATTCATATATTACTAAGAGTTCATTTCTAAAAGCAATGTAATAAACCTATCGAATAAGGAGAATTTTATTTTAAAACATATGCATTATATTTTTGTCCACTTAAGGTCCATTAGCAGAACTCACAAAATGTATTTTTACCTCCAGTATGGCTGGAATTTACACACACCCACATGCACCCACAAAACATCAAAGAATTGTCACCCTAGAAATAACCTGGGAAACTGGTGAGTCTAATTATACTACTCACAGATACATCCCAGTGTGTCCAAATCACTCACCTGATGCTACACTGTGGATTAATAGCAATTCCCTGGCTCTGGCTTGCGGATTTCTATTAATAGTTCAGAATAGTGCCAACCCATAGCACTGCCCATTACATACCCATGAAGGGGGAAAAACCTCATCTTTCTGGACATTTTTCTTTTTGTTCCTTTCTGATCTGTGACTCGTTAGGGGATATTCTACTCTCCAATATTAGCTTGAAATGGGTTGGCATGAGCTAGCGTGACACGCAGGCCACTCTGACTGCCCCTGTTCACACAGAGCATGCCCCCCTCCGCCAGAACTCCTGCATGGCCCCGGAGCACACCTCCACACCTTCCTAGACAGCATTCTCTCCGCCAGGTCTGCCTCTCACCTTTCGCTGCCTAGAATCCCTACTCATCAGTGAGCATTCACCAAGAGAAAGCTCGGTCTCCAGCTTGCTTTAAAAAAAAAAAATCAAAACAGAGAGGATTTTGAGAAAGCTTAGCTGGGGTGAGTTAGAATGTGGCTCTACTCATAAGTCGGTGAGGACTCAAAATATGCACATTTCCGTGTTAAACAGAGAGAGCGTACCTGTGTCTAAGTTCAACACATTAAGGGGCATTTGCTATCTTCTTATCGTTTCAGAACATTTGGAAATCATAATGAAATTCTCACTAATCTGATATTTTCTGGCAAAATCACCTCCTTGACCTTGGCAGTAAGGTGAAGTTTTGGGGTGAGGTCATGGTGGGCTTACGTTAACCCCATGGAGAAGCACAACTGAGGAGACAAGTACCCTAGCAGTGTGCGTGTCAGCCTGTCACTGGACTAGGTCAGCGGAATGTGACACCAGCTTCTACACGGGGAGACACTGCCCGCCATACACTACTCTACGAAAGGGGAAAGTGTGATTTACAAAGAATGTCAGGGCAAATCCGCGTGGCCAGATACCCGCACTCCCCACCCCAGATGGCCTAGCAGGGCAGAAAGTTAATTCTGTCTCCAGTGTCACTAAGGCAGACTACGATGATAGCCAGCGGTCAGCCCTTGCTTCCTAAATGCAGGCAGCTGTCCCCAAGCCTCTTGTGCACGCTCCCTCATTTAATACACAGAGAGACAGTGTGCAGCAGGTCCTCCCATTAGTCCCCTTTACGATAGACACACGGAGACCTGGAGAGCCGACATCACGGCACAGGCCGAGGCTCCAGCGCTCAAGCCAACAGAGCTCATCCTCCCCGTCCTCACCGCAGAGCATCGAGGACAGAGCACACGCCGTCCTTCGCAGAGTTCCACTTTCAGCTCTCTGCCCCCATCCTGCCATCTCTGCATCACCCGCAAGCCCACCAGGTGATGGGCGCCTGGCGGACCGTGATATCAGGACATGGCGGTTTTGACGGAAGGGAGCCAGCTAACACAGCCTGAACTACAAACCTCCACACTTCCATCCTCATTAGTCTCGAATAAGACCCAGCGCTGGCACCGCCGCCCCATTCCTGAGCCCCTCCCGTGCCCCACTTCCAGCCTATTTCTCACTCGCAACGCACTGACCCCAAGCTTTGGCGAAGTTCTCCATTTGGCGGGGCCCTGGCGCAGCACACAGGTCACAGGCACGGTGAGGATCAGGGGTGGGCATGAGGACGAGGGCCTCTCGTTTATATTATTGTCACTAAAAAGGTGTTTTTATATATTCATATCGAAACAATCATATCAGAAAGATCTACTTGTTTGCTTATTTGTGTTCCTAGCACCCAATAGAGTACCTAGAACTTAATGATGCTCGGTAAATGTTTAGTGGATGAATAAATGTCTTAAAAATACTATTGATAATTGCACTTTGCACTGAAACACCTCTCGACTCCTTCAAATATTTTAGATCGAGGGGAAAAAATCACCACCAACATGTCAAGCAAGTGCCTCGTATACTTTGACATTTATCAGAATCACCCAGATATCTTGTTAAACACAGGTTGCTGAGCTTGGCATCCAGAGTTTCTCATTTGGTGAGTCTGGAGTGAATCCTGAGAACTGGCATTTCTAATAGCATCCAGGTGATGCTGACATTGCTGCTCTGGGTAACACGCTTTGAGAACCATCATCTTATAAGAACGATGGTCGTCTGAAAATTCCACTGTCAACAGCTGAAACTGTACCTTGGTAAGGCAGTTTCAAAATCGCTAACATCATCTTCCTTGGGGTGAGAGTGTAACCAGGTAAGGGAGCCATGGAATGAAAACAGGGTCCGTTGCGTAGCAGTGGGCTCTGCGCACAGTGGGCCAGCAGCTGGGGCCGGTTGAGGAAATGCCTGAGGATAAGAAGCCACCTGCCTGGTGATGCTACATCAACCAATTTTCCACAGAAACAATGAAATGCAAGAGGAGTCCCAGTGTGCTGTTTGTCAACTGTAAATCATCTGAAGTCATTTAGAAGTTACGGAGTAGAGATGAATTCCCTTTACGATCTGACTGCATTAAGTAACACACAAGCTGCATGGGAATCAAACAGATGCCCAGCCACAAGTGTGCTTCCTTTTTAATGCCATTAGGAACTCCAACACTCTTCTGGGAGATCTATCAAGTGCAAATGACATTTCAGATCAGTTCGGATCACAGATCACGTGCAAGGACTGCTGTAGCAGTACCTGACTTTCAGAGTTAAGACAGTAACACTGTGTCTCCCTAGGAGCCCGTGGGGCAGAGTGGCAGCGCTCCTTGGAAGTTGGCTAAAACAACAAAGAATCACTGCAAAGAGAAACAGTGACATCTGAGGCTCTTAAAATCTGCCAAAGTGTTGGAACAAACTACTGGATCGGGAAGCCTTCTGGGTTCAACTGCAGAATTCCCCAAAGACACTAAAACCAATTTCTGTAGTAATTACTGCACCTGAGTCAGACAGTTCACTTTTGTCAGACATTCCTTATTAAATGGCCCAGACAAAAATCAGCTTCTTTGGGGGAAATGAAAAGATTGCACTTCCACTTACAGGCTCAGAAGTAAGAAACACGAGGCAATAGCTACCGGCCCTGGCACCTTTCTTTCCTCCAAATTCTTGTTTGGCTTAACGTGGCTAAACTGTGCGTCTGGACTCAGTTTCCTCATCTGTACAATGAAGAGATAATTCTCACTGGATCTCTCTTAGGTTTTTTTTTTTTCAGATTAAATAAAGTCTACGTTCTATAAGGAAGTTAAGTAAAAGAGAATTAAAGAGCAGGAAGGGAAAAACTTTGCTTTCAGCCAAGTCCTATTGCTGGAATAATTTTGGGTCCAAGATTTGAAGGCAAAAATATAAGTGAGGATCCTACTGCAAAGGCAACTGATTGGTTATAAAACCGAGACCGGACAGGACTTGATCTTGGGCTGCCACTTTTCAATATGCCAAAAATACAGGTTGTCTCAGGTGCTTGCAGAGCAAGCACTTCCTGAACCCTGCCTTGCGTGTCTCTCTCCTGCAATACGGGGGCAGGTTCTGTGCCGGAGCGTGGCCTCTGATTCCTCGTCTCGACGGCTCAGAAATGTTCCTATTTTTTTTTTTTTTTCAAAAGCAAAAGTCATTGGTCTATCTAAGTTTAGAAATATGCACAACAAATCAAGAAATAAATTCGTATGTGGAAGGATAGAAATGCTAGTCTCAAAATCTAGGCAAACTTCCATTTTTATAAGCCTGTGAAGACAATATAAATAAATCAGAGGGCGTTGAACCTGCTGGCAGCAACCGCTAAATCTCTCTCGTTGTCCAAATAACGTTCATTGTGCTGAAAGGTATATTAAGGGAGCCTTTCATCTCTCTTTTTTCTGGGACAGGGGTCTTTCTGTGTCTGTTTGAAACTGTCCCTAAATTCAGCGAAAATAAATTACTATTTTGTTATACCTTTTTTTTATTAGGACGTTGATGGCTTCTTTACTTCTCTAATCATTACCTACTTCTGAGGAGCTGATAACGGTGACAGGTGTGGTAAACAAAGACTCACACTATTTAAGTGCAAATTCTATATTTATTATCTCCATCAGCTCTGCTACTGAGGACCTCCCCCCAGGGGTCCTTCTCTGACCACCGTGACCTCCAGCCCTGCTCCTCCAAAGCCCTGCCTCCTCCCCGCCTCCAGCTACTGCTACGGTAGCCTGCAGGTCCTTCCTTTCCATCTCTGCCTGTCCAGATCCTCCACTGCTTTCTAGCTCAAACGCCCTGCCCTCTGTGGAGTCTTCACCCAAGCCTCTGCTCCCCTGATTTAAGCAAGCCGCTGCTCTCTAAGCACACCAGCCCTTTCGTTGGGGGGTATCTGTGGCACACATCTCATTATGCTATATCCCCAGGAACTGGTTCTGGGGCTTGTCTCCCCAGCTGGAGTGTGGACTCCCTCATGCGGGGACGGTGCCACTCTGTTCATCTCTCAGCCTCCTTGCATTGACTCTCCGCAGCAGAGTACTTGTTCCATAATTAGGAGCTCTGTGCAAAAATCATCCTTTGTACTCATTTTTTTTTCTCCCGCACTGTGTTTACTCTGGAGTTGGCATTGTGACAGGGAACAAAGGCGTGCATCTCGACGGACTGATTGCCGGCTCTGCAACAGCGCCAATGTGAATACAGCCCGGCCACGCATACGTAACCATTAAGCATAGCAGCATCGTGAAACCGAGGTCTACAATACGCTGTTAGATGACAAATTCAGATCATAAGACCATAGGCAGAACTCAGTCTCATTTCTGCCTACTCTATGTGTACGTCTCGGTGCACGCATGCCTGCGTGTGTCATCTGCTCGTACACGTATCTACGCAAAGAAAAAGACTGAAAGACAATGCACCAAATGTTCATGCATTTCTCACTGGGGGTGGCACTTGGGGTTGTTCTTATTTTCTTCTTTTTACTTTTCTGGACTTCCCCCAAAATACTTATGACATAATGAGCATACATTGGAACCAGAAACAGATGTGTTTTTGTTTGTTTGTTTTCTGAAGAGGCACAGAGAGGAAAACCAGAGTTGTGAATCACAGATCACCACCAACAAAGGATGAACTACTGAGCATATAATCCCAGTGAGGCCTGGGAACCCAGTGACAAACCCCTAAGGTGATACGTGGGAAAAAGCCATGGGCAGCTTTGCTTAAGGACCAGAAATTTAAATTTGCGTCTTGAACTATTGCTAAGTGGTTCATCAGCTCTTCCTACGATCTTCTCCTGGACCACAAGGGTTGTAGCTATTTGGGTCACTTTGCTGAGGCCAAGAGGAAGGCATGAGCTAAACCCCGTTTCAAAACTAGGCCAACCTCCACGGCCAGCCCCTTCTCTCCTGGGCACGGCAGGGCACGGCCCCTCCCAGGGGCCTCTCATTCAATGCCTCTCACCA
The DNA here is from genome assembly GCA_963574885.1 of Lepilemur ruficaudatus. Taxonomy (NCBI): domain Eukaryota; kingdom Metazoa; phylum Chordata; class Mammalia; order Primates; family Lepilemuridae; genus Lepilemur; species Lepilemur ruficaudatus. The sequence continues at coordinate 68,315 of CAUYRT010049776.1, forward strand.
TTTACATTCCAACAATGTAAGATGACGGATACTTTTAATACAAGAGACCTGTCATTTATTTATTAGCTGGGGACAGGCTCTGCAGCCGGGAAGGATGCATTATAAATCAACTCCTTTCTCAGCCATTAAAAATTAATACAGTTCATAATGTAGAACGCCAGTAACTTCTTTATTAGAGCAGAGTGTAATTTTCTTCTTTTCTTCCAGGTTTTGTTTTTACTTCTTCCATTCCTTGAGGATAGAGGTTTTTTCCTAATGACTAGCTGAGTATAAATTATCCCAGGGACGGGGGATATAGCCTTTCGGATGGAGGGTAAAATGGAAGGGTGAAAGCTCTGGAAAAAAAAGGTCCTTGACCAATTGTTGCCTAGAAATATGGTCTCACCGTATCTTCCCATTTTGTCTCTTGGGTGCTCACTTACGACATCCTTCATTTGTTTCTGATCCACCCTGCACCAAAAATGGGAGGCATTTTAGGTCTCTGATTTTAGAGGGGAAGAAATAGAAGGTGGGTAATTTTAGGCGTGTTGGGAGCCGCCTCTGCAGATAACTCTGCTAACGGTGGCTCCCGCACAGAGGGGCCTTCCGTGCCTCTTCTTTTGTCTCCAAATTAAGAAGCATGCCTGCCAAATCCAGCCCCAGGGCAGGCGTCCGTCTGCAGCGCCCCGTCAGGCCAGGATCCCAGGACGCCAACAAAGGAGAAGGTGCTGAGATACGCCACTGGGCTGATAAGCTAAACCGCCATGAGACTTCCCTTTGGTTCTTCCCTGGTGTCAGCCCCAGGAAAAGTAAAAGCTTGGAATTAGGAGGAGGACAACTTCTGTTCTGCTTAACTTCAGAGGAAGTAAACAGGAAAATCCAGAACCTACTATGTCTCCACCTTGGGAATATTGACGGTTTGCAATGGTTGGTTCAACCTTCACAAGACCCCGCCAAGGGGTGTGCCTGGCCACACCCCCTGCATGCTGTCCTGGCTCTGGGGGGATCATCCTAAGATGAACATCACGGCGCAGGCCCGGGCTCCCTGTGTTGATGTCTTTGTCAAAGCAGCCACGATTGAGTTAAAGCTCCTAAGTAACAAATCCCCACAAATCCCCAAGCACATATTTAAAATCTATTTTCAGATTTACACTGAGCATAATTCAACCAATCAATGAGCCATTAGGAGTTTAGTCCCAACACTTCTTCATTACCAGTGGCATTAGGGCTGCCCGACTCAGCAGAATCCGACACAAAGAGCTGCTGTATCACCAGCAATTTTAGGTCTGGGACGGTAGCTAACACAGTGCCTGGTGAAAGGTCCGGCCACAATCTGCGTGACAAATTAAGCTACACAACCACCAGGGACAGTATAAAAGGAGATTCAGTCAACAAAGAGGCCAACTTGACCCCAGGGACTTTTGTTCTGTTTCAGGGACAGCTCCTGTATCACTTCCATCTCAGGCTGGGCCCGGCTCCCGGGAGGCCTGCCCCCCAAGGGCTCGGAAGCCCCAGATGATCCCCCTGGGGTGGGGAGTTGAGCCCCAGGAGTGTTAGAAAGGGACTGCCTTCCGCTGCCTTGCTGGTGAACGCCACGGGCCGCCCAAACTAGCATCTGCCGGCAAGTGTCCAAGATCCCCCTCAGTCTCCCGAAAGGTGAGCGGCGGAAGCCAGCCAGCAGTGAGAGGGGCAGCCCCGCTAGCGGAAGAGTCATGCTCACAAACCCCAGAGTGTGAACCTGGCTCTGCCTCTGACCAGCAAGTGACCTTGAACAAGTCCCTCCGCTTCCCTGAGTCCCTAGGAAACTCCTAATCTGTGAGGTGGGGATCCCAACACTTACGGCTGACTGCGTGGAGAGAGGAAGGCTGGATGGGAAGACGAGAGGGTGGTGGGCTCTGTCCTACCACAGTTCGTCCTTTCCCAGCTGTACTTACAGCACATGCCTTAGCCACCCCCATGCCCCAGATTCCTCATCTACAAAATGGGGAAAGCAACAGTACCTCCCTCATAGGGCTTTTATGAGGATTAAACAATTTACTAGTTTATTATATTTAAACTGTTTTCAGTGCCTAACATATAATAAGCACAATGCAATGTAAGATTGGATTAATGTTATTATTTCAATGTACTTCCAGTTCTGGCCCTCAGTAGATATTCGGTAAATGTTAAATTTATTTCTCTTCTCTTTCCTACTCCCCCTCTTACCCTCTTCTTCATCCCCCACCCTGCTCCCACCCACTCTCCAGAAACTACATTCCCAAAGGATCACACGGCAGCTCCCAGGAATTCACACGGCTTGCTCAACCAAGATAATTGGATCCAGCTAAAACCACATGCAGAAATTTTTCTTTGCCTTGGCATACAAGAATAGCCATGGCAATTAGCAGGACAGGTTACCAGACCAGAACAGCAATGATGAAAACCACAAATTACCAGCTTGCTCTCCCTAAGAAGAAAGGTACAAGGAGTAAAATTTACATGATATCAATGTTCTCATCTTTCTTGGTACCACCTGCATCCCAAGAGGCACTTGCTTGCTCCTGAAAGAGCAGGATGACAGTATTTGCAAGGGCCAAAAGACTGGGTGAGCATGTGTTTTACTCCCCGAGAAGAATTAGGGTGGCAGACACTGTCATTTCTAACAGCATTTCTCCTTTCTTGCTCAAAGAACCTTGATTCTGTGGAGGCATTCACCCCTCTCCAGGCAGCTATAGGCCTCAGAGAAAATGAGTTCCATCCCCAGCCCCAGGAGAGCACCTGAGGTGCCTAAAGTGCTTGGGGTAATTCCATTCCCCTTAAGAGTGGCTGGTTTAGGAATAAACGTATGACAAAATTCTGGCCAATAAGACAAGAAGGAAAGACTGCTGGGGCTGAGGGAAAAAGATTTTCTCCATTTCAATCAACCCACAAGAAGAGACAACCCTGTGCTATGTATTTGGTTGTGATGTCTGGAACTACTGCAACCATTTTGTAACAGTGAGGGAAGTCAGGCTGGTGCTGAAGCAAAACACAGACAGGCAGAGGAAAGAAAATCACAAGAAAAGCAGAGCTAGAGTCTTAATGTACTTCCCTAGGACCCTTCCCAAGCTGTTTAATTGAATTCTGTGATGATCAATTTCCTTCTTGTTTAGACCCAGTAGGTCAGGATTGTCTAGAACTTTCAGCCAAAGGGATCCCAACTTACATGATCAGTGTCTAAAACATGAGACATGTGCACAGATATGAACAAGACTCAGATACATACACCATTGGTGTCTGAAGACCCCGTGTGCAAGTTTGCTGAGAAAGAACGAAGGGCTGGGTGCTCATGTGTAAGAGCAAGCACAAAGGAAGTCACGTGAGCAGACAAGCTGTGAAGCCCTAACCGTGGGGCGGACTGTGCGGTACAGATATATGAGAACTCAGCGTCACGCACACGGGCAGGTATATGGTGGAGCAGGCGAGTTTTGCTTCAACAAAATTAAGTTTGCCGACAGAGGGTAGGTAGGGTAAAACAAAGAATCGATCAAACAAAAACACAAACAAAAGAATTCTATGCATCTCTCTGCCACCCTCTAGTTGAGCCCACAGCATTTCAGTCTCATTAACCCAAAAGGAAATTGGCCTGAGCCCTCCGCTCATCTACATCCATCATCCCGTGACAACCAACATATTACACTCCCGGCTCCTAAGAGCATCTTCGTGCCGTGGAGCTGGGTGATAAAATGCTATTTCTCAGAGTTAGGGCAAAGAAGTCGCTGGAGGGGATTCTTATTTCAGAAATAACTCCAAGCTTTGAAAGCATATTTTTTGGAACCATCAAGCTGGTTTCCCCCCACAGCATATTTATATCTGAAATTGTAATGATGGTTGTAAAAACACTGCTGTCAAGGCAGGGATGATCGTATGTTGCCACTTACGCAAGTTGAGGGAGTATTCTCACATTCTCATACTCCTTCATCTAAAAAAACACCTGCTAAGGTGGTCACATTTTCTTATCTCATATTTGGAGGAGGCAAACGCCTGGCCAAAGTCATGCAGTGGCTGAGCTGGTAGGCTGGGACCAGGGTCTAGAGCCACCCATATTCATGTCATGTCACCTTCTTTTCTAATGATGTAGAATGTTGTAACCCCTTGGTTCAGTTTACTCTCTCAGCCGCTAGATCCTGCCCTGGCCCACTCTCCACCAAGAGCATGATACTCCCCTTTTGAAATACAGTTGTGCTTCGACATTACGCACGACGGTGTGGAAAGGCAGCTTGCATCTTAGACTGCGCATTTCTCCCTAGGAGCAGCTCCTTGAGATTCCAATCCTAAGCACCAGATCTGCTTGGAAATGAGGCATGCAGTGAAAATTTGGCCATGACCAGCATCTCCGGATCTGGGGGTTTAGGAAGTGTAAGAACCACCTGAAAGAGCTTCTAGGCAGAGAACAACAGGCGAAGACCCCGGATCCATCTGAATGGAGGGCACTTAGTGCTCTGCCAGAAATCCTGAAGGATGAATGCCAGCACCCCAACTGGGGGTATCCCACGGCATACAGCCACTTCCTGTCCCTCCCAGAGGCTGGAGAGGAAATGTGACAATGGCTGTGCCAAAAGGGTTCAGGCCCATCTGGGCACTGTCAGAGTGAGCCACCACATCTGCTGGGAAGGCAAAAGCAGAACCCTGGAGCCGGAGAACAGCCCAGAATGGAACCCACTGATCATCTGTGTCCCCAGAGATGCTAACGGGTATATCTCAAAATCAGGTTCAGTGGCTCAATAGATTTGGGACATGGCTGCAGACACAAGGTCCTTCTTGGAAAGTCACAACGACCTTTAGCATTTAAGGCTCTCAGAATCCCACAGTAAGAACTTTATTTAATCTGGATTTGCCAAACTTATTTGACCATGGATTTTTTTTTTTTTTTAATGCCTATTCACATCCCTCAGAGCACAATTTGAGAAGCACTGGATTAAAGGCAGCTGGGGAGAAGATGGAAAGGCAGTTGGACTCTTGGCTTCTTGGCTAAGGGATGGGTAGTGCTTTGGTTTTTAGTTGTTGACCATCAAGAAGAAAGGACAAGGGGAAAGAGAGCCTCCTGGTCCTTTGGGCACAACTGCCACGAGGAGTAGGACCCATGTGTTCATTCATAGAAAACAGAGAGGATGGCCATTTTCTCCTGGAAAGGGGCTTCTGGGAAGAGATCAAACACTAATAGGGACCCCCACTAACAACAAGAGACCCCTGCTGTTCTTAAGGTCATAGGGGAAGGAGAGATCTATTTCCTCTTTTCCGGCTTTTTAATCTCTGCCCCTAAAACAGGAATTTTTGTCTCTTTGGAGACATGGGAAGTAACCCACAACTCCTCTCACTCTGAATTCCTGGATCCTCCCCTGCGAGAAGCAAGTGACCTATCTGACGGGTGACAAGGGCATCACATTTCTCTTCTGGGCAGGGTTCACGAAGAAAAGGGAGATTCTCTCCCTGTGCGTGGTCTTCCCAGGGGGCTCCTAAACTCTCTGACTTGCAAAAGGAGAGGTAGACCATGACCCTCCATGCAACTGAATGGACAACATCTGCTCAGCAAACCCAGCTCCTATCTGTGTGTTCCAAGTTCAAGACAGGAGAGACTCCAAGAAGCCCATTTTGGCTTTAAGCCCAAGCAAACTTTTCAGCCCTACAATGATGCACATCTTTTGATTCCTAACTGACCCGTGTGTAGGTCTCAGCTGGTTCAGAATCATCACCTATTAAAACTCCAATACAGACTGAATGCCCGAATCCAGCTAAAGGAGAGAAAAACAAACTACTTATCTCTGGGAAATCTTGAGCCAGAAAGGATCCCTGGAGGAAAGTTAATCCTCCCACTCCTTGAAGACAAGACTGAGGCCAAAACATGCCAGGGAGATAAGGAGTCCTTCTGCTTCTAGGGCTCTAGGCAGGAAACAAAGAACCCACTCCACGTCCTACTGGATGTTGGCTCTTGGGTGCACCTTCCCCTGGGCTCTCGTCCTACCATGAAATGACGTTACTCCAGACTGGCTGGGGGTCTTATCATTCTTCACCTCCTACACCATGAAGCACATGCTTATCCCCCAAGTACTTTCTTTAAAGCCAATTACTGTGTATTTACAGTGAGCATAATTATACCTAATTACTTAATTAGCATGACTGCATTCAGAGACTAACTTTGAGTATGTGATTACGGCAGCGAGGCCCAGCGCAGAGGTCATGGCAGTCACCAGGAAGGCAGGTTGCCCTGGCCCAGGGAGACGGACATGAGTCTGTCCCTTTGGACTTGTCGGATATAGCTCCAAAGTGCATGCTCACGAATTTCTATAGTTTTCAGATAATTTAGTAGGAATGGCTTCCTTTGATTTTTTTTCTTCCTGGGGTAGGGGTAAAAATGGCAAAGTGTCATGCTTGGACTGTGCCAACATCCAGGGTCCTTGAGAGTGAGCACCCAGCAGAGGTTACTCTCTAGGGGTTGAGACCCTCAGGATAAGCTTGCAAATATATTAGAGCTCAAGCCTGTGGGCCCAGGACCTACTCCCTTGACTCCCAAGATATCTCATTCTGGCATCATCCAGCTCTTTCTAGAAAGAAAGCAAAGTGGTAATACGTTCAGAGCCATCCTTCCCTCCAGAGACCTTAGGCTTACCAAACCTAGTATCACAGGATTCTTGAGGGGTTGCCACTTATTCTAATTGAATCTGAAAATAGGATTGAAGAAAAATCAGAGGGAAACAATCCTAATTTATGTCCATTTAAAATCTAGGATACATGGCCTGGCAAGCAGGGCCTGAAGATACCCAACTGGTGAAAAAGGCTGAAGCTAAATGTCACCATGACCTTCACCGAGATTCAACCTATGGTTCGCCTAACGGGGACTGTCAAGATCTAACCAGCAGAATAAAAGAGGGGACCCATCAGAACCCCCCACCCCACATTGGTCCTGTTTCTCTCCCATGTCACACTTAGCAACGCCTGCCTCCTAAAGCAAGCAGGGCGCAAGCAGCAGCCCCTGGCATGCCAGCCTCCCCTCCTCAGCTGCACACCCAGCCCAGCCCTGTAACCAGATCTCCTTTCCATCAGGCATGTCCATCCGGGACTTCTGCTAGAGAAAAGCCTAGAAAGGTTTATTCTGCAGTAGCAGCAGCTGCTGCTGTTGCCTCTTCCACTGGTTCCAGGAGGGGGCCCAGCCTCCCAGACAAAGGAGCCCATTTTCCATATTTCATCTGCAAGTCCATTATGCTGAGTTAAGTGGCTGGGAATAAACACCCGTCATTACCCCGCGCTAAGCGATGTTTGTTAGTATAGAAGGTGACAGAAATCTATATCATGCCGATGCACTATTAATACTGCATTACACACACAGGCTCTGTGCTCCCCACTGCAGCTGGGAGACTGGCCTTGGCAGCTCCTCTTCCAGAAAAGGCAAGCTCTGCAGCTAATCAGCCCAGAGGAGGAGGAGGAGACAAGCCGCTTGCTCATCCTGATGAAAGAACCACTGGTCCCAGCTACGAGGGCCCAGTCAACAGACCTGGCAGCCCCCGCTTTGTTGATCTGTGTGGATAGCCTTGCCTTGCGGGCTGGTATGTTGGGGGCATGTACCAAGCAGTTGCCCCGGGGTGGGGGGAGTGAGGCTAGGACCTCCAAACTGCTGCATTGTGGCTAAAGAGATGAAAGGAAGGCTGGGGTCTCTACTGCAATCCCAGGGACTCCTAGAGACTTCCAGGCACTTAATAAAGGCTCAGTGAGTGTTTGTTGACTGACTGAAGCAAGGAAGGAGAAAAGGCAGTTGGAGGGAACCAACAGACATGGGGTTTTGACAATGTCATGAGAGTAAAGGGCTAAGAAGACCCCAGGACAGCTACTAGGTCAGCTGGGGAGGATGCGAGACGGTCTAGGGAAAGAGAGTGAAGGGGTGGCCGGCCAGGAGGGGCTGAAGGTAGCATGCACACCTACAGATCAAAGTGCAGAGACTCATGTGGAAAAACGGACTCAGCAGGGGAGCCAGCTTGAGAGTGACACATGGGGGAAAGAAAAGGTGTTAGGAAGACTTCAGAAAAGTGGAAAGGAGAACAATTAGAAGCCTGAAGAGAGGGCAAATGGAGGGGCTTGGGGCTGGCATCACAGAGAATCCCCCTAATACACTGCTCGATATGTCAGGGGCCAGTCTCGCGGCCAATGCAGCAACTGGCCTCTGACGGACAGATGACAAGTTAGAAGCGCAGCATGCTCACTAGTAGTCTACGTGCGTATCCAATAAGAGTTACACAATCATCAGTTGCTGGTACAGTTTAGAGAAGAAAAGAGAAAGTTTGATACAGTCACAGATATATACAAATGCACACGCCCCACACACACTTCGGCAAGCACCCTGACAAAGGGAGTGTGCACCCACCAGAGCCAGGAGACCCTCGGGCTGCCCGGTGGAGGCCAGTCGGACGTGAAAGGAGACGAGCCTCACTCGGTACGGCCACGCTGGAGGAAGTTTGGCAACTCCTTACAAAGCTGAACATATTCCGACCATACGATCCAGCAATTGTGCGTCTAGGTATTTATGCAGATGAGTTGAAAGCTTATGTCCACATAAAAGCCTGCACGTGAATGTTTATGCAGCTTTAGTCGTAATTGCCAAAAATAAGAAGCAATGAAGCCGTCTGTTACGGGCTGAGTTGTGTCGCCCTCCAAAAAGATACATGGAAGCCCTAATTCCCAGTGCCTTCGAACGTGAACTTTATTTGGAAACAGGGCCATTACGGATGTCATCAGTTAGGGCAAGATCAGCTCATATTGGACTAGGGTGGGTCCCTAAGACAACACGCCTGGTGTTCTTGTAGGAAGACGGCCACATGCAGACAGAGGACTGGAGTGAAGCGGCTGCAGCCAAGGAGTGCCGAGGTTGCCCGCGATGCCACTGGAGCTGGGAAGAGCAAGGAAGGATCTGCTACGGCTCTCAGAGGGAGCATGGCCCTGCCAACACCTCAGTTTCAGACTCCTAGCTTCCAGAGCTGTGACACAATACCCTTCTGTTGTTAGAAGCCACCCAGTCTGTGGCACTTTATTACAGCAGCCCCAGGAACCTCGGACAATGTCTTCCAGCAAGTGAGTGAGTCAAGAACATGGTGGCACGTCCATACAACGGAGCATTGTTCAGCGATAAGAAGAAACGAGCTCTTGTCAAGCCACAAGAAAGCCACATGGAGGAACCTCAAATGCATACTGCCAAGTGAAAAAAGCCCCTCTAAAAAGGCTGCCTACTGTGTGGTTCCAACTAGATGACGTGCAGTAGAGACAAAACTATGGAGACAGTAAAAAGATCAGTGGTTGCCAGGGGTGGGGAGTCGGGGGGATGAACAGGTGGAGCACGGGGGCTATTCAGGGCAGCGAAACTATTCTGGATGATACTGTGACAGTGGGCACGTGACATAAGGCCTTTGTCAGAACCCACAGAACCCACAACACCGTCCAACGCAGAGAGCGAACCCTACTGCCAACTACGGTCTTCAGTTAATAACAACACATCAATGGTGGTTCATCAGTTGGAACAGAGGCACCAAAATACTGCAAGATATTAATAATGGGGAAAGTTGTGACAGGGTGGGGAGTGAAGGGGAGTGTATGCGAACTCTGTATTTTTGCTATTTTTTTTCCTGTAAGCCTAAACCTATTTTTAAAATAAGTAAATAAATAAATAAATAACAGACTTAACACCAGGGCCAGGTATTACCTTATCTGAAGGCAACCATCATCCCTTAGGATTTGATTCTGTGGAAAATTCAGAGATGTGCCAACAGCCAGACCAAGGTTAACCAAGCCTCATGACTGCAGGGGCTCCAGCCAACCCTGAACACCCTACACAGAGACGGTCCTTATCCTGGAAATGGGGAGGAAAATGAGCCTCCCTACAACAGGACAACTGTCCTTAACAGGCGGCTTCCCTGAGTTCAAGAGGTGTGCAGTAAATCTGTGTCAGTCACCGGAATCCTGGGACGTGCGATTTGACAAGGAAAGGACGGATGCTGGAGTCCACAGGTCTGAATTGAAAGCTCAAGCTCTCTCTTAATAGCTTTATGATCTGGAATAAGTCACTTAAGCTCTCTGAGCCTCAGTTTCTTTATCTATAAAATGGGGGTAGAAGATTTCCCCTTTAGAGAGCTGGTTAAAGATCACATAAAATAAAAAGCATAAAACACCAGCCAATGCTTCTCTCCGAAAAGCTGTCTACACTGGTCAACAGCCTTTCCCTTTCTCTGTGACTCTCTGGAGACCCTGGGCCGGGGAGTCATATGATGCACATTAGTTAGCATCTTAGTCTCACGCTGTGTTTTCTATAGAAAATAAAGAATTATGACACGTAAGAGCAACTTCTAGGAATAAACTGAAAGTCAGGTTTGGGAAACAGGACACATGCTTGAGGGGTGACAGGATGACCTAGGATTTGACTCAAAGTCATGCAGAACTGGTGAATCGTATTGACTCTAAGTCAAGGGTTAGAAGGAAGGGAGGAAAGGTCCTGTTTGGATAATGATAAAGTCTGGGTATTTGTTCCCTCCAAATCTCATGCCGAAATTTGATTCTCAGTGTTGGAGGGGGCGCCTAGTTGGAAGTGTTTGGGTCATGGGGGCGGATCCCTCATGAATGGCTTGGTGCCCTCCTCGCGGTAATGAGTTCTCGCTCTATGATTCCCGTGACAATTGATTGTCAAAAAGATCCAGGCACCTCCCTCCCCCGTCCCTTTCTTCCCACCATGTGATCTCTACATGCCAGCTGCCGTCACCTTCCACCATCAGCAGAAGCTGCTTGAGGCCCTCACCAGAAGCACATGCTGGTGCCAAGCTTCTTGTACAGCCTGCAGAACCATGAGCTAAATAAAGCTCTTTTCTTTATAAATTACCCTGCTTCAGGTATCCCTTTATAGCAACACAAACAGACTAAGACAGATAGCACGGGCCAAGGAAGAATTCACAAGAGGCTGGAAATGAGCCAGGTGTTAGCCGATACATAGGCTGTAGAACGGAAGAAAAGGTGTGTGTAGAGGGTGCATGATGCGGGGAGGGGAAACAGGCTTTTCAAGTAGGAATTATACCAAAATAGCTGTTGGAAATGTGGGACTAGTGACCTCAGAAGAAGATATAAATGCTGGGAGTCACAGCAGAAAGGTTAAAAGCTGAAGACACAAGGTTCCGTGCGTGGTCCCGGAGCAGGGGGTTCCATCCTGGGTCTTGGGGATCAGCGGTGGTCGGCGGTATGCCGGTGAGGGTAGGGACCATGTATTTCTTGTTCCCCATTGCTTCTGGAGCCTAAAAGAAAATCTGATGCAAACCCTTAATAAATATGTATTGAATAGATGAAAGGGGAAAAAATCATCACAGCGTAAGTGACTCGGATGCTAACAAGGAAGAGAGGCTCAAAGGCACGTGGTCAAGTTTTGCAAAGAGATCAAGGATAGAGAGCGGAGGGCTTCCTAGGGAGACAGAAACCGAGGTGGAGTCATGTGACAGAGAACTGCAAGAGACTTACAGTGGACAGAAGGCAACACACACTCACTCAGGGGTGGGGAGAGGAAAGGGCGGGCTGATCGCAGTGGGGAGAGACCCGTTTGCAGGAGCAGACTAGAAAGGCTGGGAGAGTGGAGACCCCTGGCCCTGGGAGAGTGGAGACCCCATTTCCTCTGAGGCAGAAGCAACGTGGAAACAAAGGCAGATACTGACATCAGAGGAGAGAAGGAAGGAGGGACAGTCATAGGGCACTAGTTACTGACCCCCGATGGCCTCTACTTTCTCAACCAAGAGAATGGGCTTTGGGGAAAAGAGACGAATGGAGAATCCCAAGGCCTTAAAGAGAGCCAGGCAGAGTTTCAACTGGCCTGTGGGCCAAGTGTGACTCTGAAGACAGCAGCTAGCGGTGTGGCCCCAGCCTATGAATGACTTTCCAGAGCTGTCACAGAGTGACAAAGGTAAGCGAGGGCCCGATGTTGCTGCAAATACCTTGCAGCTTCTCCCCAGTGACCCATCCGGACTGGTCCCTTGGGTGTCTCATTCTGTAGGATTCAGCACAAAGTCTAGGATGCTCAACTGTGTGACCAGGAGGGTTTCATCCATTTCCTGATGCTTCTGAGAACCAGGAGGCTTTACGTGAATAATGAGGGGCCCTTATTAGCCTTTGAGTTCTATATACATTCCCAACTAGGAGCATCTTTATTCAGCTCTTTCAGAATCCCTGGAAAGGCTGAATAAATTGAGAATAAAGACAATGTCAAATGCAGAGCACATGTTGGGAATAAGGCAAGGGGACGCAAGCATCTGATAAGGGATTGTACCAGGTGATCTCTAAATACCCTTGCAGCCTGACATGCTAGGGAAAACGCCATGGACCAGATGGAAGGCAGATAGAAAGTGAGAAGCAAAGAGAGGACCAGCATCCTAATCATTCCAGTCTGAAAGGTCCCACCATTTATGATAAACACATGAGTAAAGAAAAAAAGTGCTTTAGTGCTTAATCCATCACCAGGGTGACAGAGGAAACGCCGTCTGCAGCCGGGCAGCTCTGTGTTCCTGCAATTGCATCCCACACGGCACATTTCAAAACGGGACAAAGAAAGGAATCAGATGGGGACGGCACCCAGGGGAGTCACAATATGAGCGTTTTTCCTCTCTTAATCTCCCCGCTTCTTGCCAACGCCCCAAAGGATCGACCCTGGCCTTGTCAGCCCCACCGTAAATGTTCCCTATTTATTTATGTGCCAAGACGCATGTGGCTTTAATTATTTATGGCAGTGTCTCATCACACACAGGGATGTGTCTTGGAGTCAGTTCCCTCAATTGATAAAGCGCTGGTAATCAAAGACCTGCTGCCTGCTCAGCCGGTAAATATCCTCCGAGGACTGGCCTGGGTGCTCCCTGTCCCTGTCTGTGTGAGTCGCTGATGGATTAGCAGAGGGAGGATTAGCCAAATCCAGGTACAATGCCCCGTACATTGTTTGTTGTGCCACACATGTTTTCTGAAAACAATCGAGAGCCATCCACCGTCAACTGGTAGGACAAAATATACAGCTGCTCTAAAGAGAATGATATCTTCCCTAGTATCCGAGGGCTTTGACAATCCAGAGTCATCTCGCAATTTTCATCTGATAAGGCACTGTTGGTTCACCCACTCCTTCAAGTCTTCGTCAATAAAGCCGTTTCCTCTCCATCTTCACCGATCTCTTCTTGCTTATGCAGAAGAACTGTCTGGATCCTTAAAAGGCCACTAGGAACCACAGACTCAGAGTGCTCCAGCAGGCAGCTTGTCCTGGTGTGACGGCTCCTTGGATCTGCTTTATCTGGGCATCAAAGGCCACTCGCCAGATTCCACAGCCCATGGCTCCCGGGTTTTCACTGGATGCTTGTGCTGAAGGCCCAGAGAAATACTCCCTCCCATGTGCCAGATTCACCCCACTTGGCAACTGTGCCCACAACCTGGTATCAGGATTGTCAGTGAGAACAGACGTGACCCTGAGATTGCCTTCTGCAGCCGCAGCCCAGAGCTTCACTAAAGGGAACACAGACATCCTCGTCATTCATAGATTCTGTGTTTGTGGATTCTCCTACGGCTAAAATCTTTGCGCAACCCCAAAACCAAGGCTCGACGTGCTTTCACGGTCACCTGGGACACGTGCAGAGTGACAAAAATGTAAGTCACCCTCCGTACACATTTCTAGCTGAGGCCGAACAATGAGACACTCTTCTTTTTCTTTCCTTTTTAAAAAAAAAAATTCATCTATTTTAATTGACAAAAGTTGTATATATTTATCCTGTACAACATGTTGTTTTAAAATTCTTGCTTCAGTTCTCATATTATAAACAAATGTCCTTTATATGGCCTATTCCAGACTACATTTTTGTGCTTTTTTTTTTTTTGTTTTGGTGATTTTGCAGTTTAGTAGGGGCCTCCAACCTGCCCGGCACAGTTCTGAAGTATTGGCTGACGTTCTTAAGCACAAGACAGCTGTGATGTACCTTACACAGAACATGCTTGTGTTAGATAAGCTTTGTTCAGATGAGTTATGCTGGCATTGGCCATGAGTTTAATGTTAATGAATCAACAATATGTATTAAATAAGGTGTCTTTAAACAAAAACACACATACAAGGTTATACACTGATTAGTTGATAAAATGCTGTGACCCGAGGCTCACAGGAACCTAACCCTGCGATTCCCCTAGGAGCAAAGGCTCAGCGTCTGCTAATTCAGTGTTGGCAGACAGAACATAACTACTGCAAATAAAGAGACTGGACTGTTTATTTAATACAGCATTGTCTACATCTCTGTTCAAATACCCAAGGCACCCTAGAAAACTCAGCATATTGGACCCGTGGACCACCATAGAAAGTCTTTCCTGCCAGCCACACCCAGGCCAGTCCAGGAATGAGCCTTATCTCAGACAAGAGCTTTAGCCAGAGCAGAACCGAAACATGGTTCGGCCAGAACCCGGGTGTCCTTCCTCTGGTACTAACAGGGAGCATCTGAGAAGCACTGAGACGGACTCTGAAGAACACCCAGGTTAGGAGGCGAATGATGACCTTATACTGATGCAAGCCCCGTCTCTCCACTGTGGCAACCCTCTCACTAAAAGTCAGAGCCAGAGAAATGAAGCAAAGGCCGATGGGGGTAACCAAATGCCCACCCTGCTGTAAGATGGACCAGTAGGAACAGCAAGAGTTCTGTGAGCTACAAAGAGTGTGGCCCAAGTGCAGAGAGCTCAGCCCAGGGCATGAGCAAGACCAGAAAGCGCTTCATCCTAGGCCTACTCCGGGGCCAGCTGGGACACGAAGAGAACCCACCATGGAAGCCTGGGGACAGGGACAGAGAACTCACAGCCTCCCAGAACATTAGTACTCCTGTCTGTAAGGTGAGGCCTTAACCTAACCCATCTCTTCTGTCCCTTCCAGATCCTAGGCCGACACTGGTGTCCCCACTCGGCAGGGCCTCTGTCTCTCTCCTGAAGCAGTGGGCCATTTCCTGGGGGCAGGAGCTATGGAGGGGTGTGCATTGGTGTTGCTGGGCCCAGAGGGAGCCTGGGGACACAGCAAGGGACACCGCTGGAGGGAGGGCTAAGCTATGGAGGCTCCAGGAGCTGAGCGGGGTCCTCGCCAGGCTCAGTAGAAACAGAAAGATTGGGGGTGAGAGATGAGGAGGAAGCAGGTGCCCTGAGCCCTCTGGTCTGAGTGAGGTGTCTGCGGTGGGGAGGCGAGTGTTCCTGGCACCTGGGCTGTGATCTAACTCCCACAAAGTGCTCACTTCAGGGCACTGTAGGGGCAGCTAGAGAGATGTTTCTGGTCAAAAGTACTCACCGCCCTTCATTCCCTTCCCCTCTCAAGTAGGCTTGGGTGGAGGTTCTGCTGACCTCAGGGGCTGCTGTCTGGACAGAGTCAGGTTATGCTTCCTAATATCATAGGCCAGGTCTAGAGAGAAGACCAGCCTCATTCGTGTCTCCTGCCTCATTGGGAGCACCTCCCTCTGCTCAGGCTCCTGTCGGTACCCGGTTAAAGAGAAGAGGGAGCCGGAGTCAGACCTGTAGCTCTCCCTTCCCAGGGGACACTGGTCCCAGGGGACTCCTGGCCCAGGCTAGTCTTCAAGTTTTAAGAAAAACAGGGAGGGTCTCCTAGAAAGCGGGAGGTTAGCAGGTGGCAGGTCACCCCAGAAGGTTCCAGAACCCCAGCTACAAGGTCTATCGCCACACCACCCTTCCTCCCCAGAAGGGATAGCATCTCCTCCCAGTACTTACATGTGTCTGGCTTGTGGCAGTTGTGTCCCTGACGGAAGTACTGGGGGTTCTCGATGACCGGGATGCGGGTCATGCCAATGACCACGGTGTCGGGCCCGGCGTCCAGCGACGAGGGCGTGGTGATGCCGTGGTTGATGTGGTGCAGTGGGCTGGCCGAGTCCTCCTCGCCACTGATGACAGCCACGGGACCTGCATACACGGCACCCAGTGAGGTCACCTCTGGCCTGTTCCCAGCCCTGCCCACAGAACCCCCCGCCCACCATATTTCCTGCATCAGCAGAGCCCACTGGAAGAGTGTTCTCCAAATGCTCTGACTTCTGAGTTCAGAGAACCACCTCTACGTTCTTTCTTGAGAGTTACTCACCCCCGCCCCGACCATGCAAACAGCTGCAGAATAAAAGTGAATTAAAATGACCATGGCATGAATTATTCTCACTTCCACCCCTAATCCAAATTAGATCAAAACAATAAAAGTTTTAAGTAAGTCTCTTTGCTTATGTAACAACAGTAGGATTTTTAAAAACGACCTAGCAGTCATTCGCACCCTCTCCCTCCTCCCCTGGGGAGCTTTAAAAACCGCTGATGCCTCCGGAGTTTCCAATCAGTTGGTCTGGGGTGTGAGCCAGGCATCGGGATGGTGAAAGCTCCCCACGTGAGCCCCACGTACAGCCGGGATCGAGAACCTCTGACGAGGGGCTGGGAGGCCCAGAGCCTTGCCAGCTGGCCTTCAGACCCCAGCCCTCCCCTGTCCACAGGGAGATAAGCCCGGCGTAGGCTGCTTCTAACCTGAGCCAAGTTCACGGACGACAGTGATTAGGCTGCACGACTATTAGCCCACTGGCAGCAGGGCCAGCTGTGCCACTCTCGAAAGATCCGTACCACCCCAGTGGCTCCAAACCCCGTCACTGCGTGCTCCCCAACCCCGACCCAGCTTCACTGCAGCTCCTTTCGGACCCAAAGAAGAAACCCAGGAAACAAGGCTGCTCAAAAGCAGAAGGTGACAAAGGGAATGGACGCCGCAGCCCGGGTAGCACGATGACTCTGGGGGGTGGCGTGAGTCTTCCATACACACAAATGAAACTCCTGCAAAGTGAATTAGCTGTGACTGCTTGTGGCTTCATACAACCGGCACTTTAAGTGGCTGCTTTGCTAGACACACGGTCCCCAGACAAAGTGCCTGCTGTGATTTGGTTTTGCAGCTTGAACAATATCTCCACTGCAGAAATCCATTACATCTTACTGAAGTTTATGGAGAGAATATTTCCCATCCAATAGCAAGGTGAAGCACCAATGAGGCAGAACTAAATGGGAGACCAGTAAATGCGGACGGAGGACCCTGAATTCCACTCCATCGGCACACACGGGCTGATCCCAATCCCTGACGAATGTCAGGCTGTGCTCAGAGACCACGTGGAAAAGTAGCAGTGAGCGGTTGCCCAAATACTCGCAGTAATCACTTGCTTTGCAAAAAGAAGCCAGTTCCTGAAAAACACCTCGTAAACTTTTTGAAAAACTTCACAGCGACTTCCAGCTAAACAGGGAAAACTAAGCACTGTTCCTTATCCTCTTTCCCTCCTCAAATGCCACTAAAATACAAAAGAATTCAAGAAATATTTGTGTACAAAGAGAATGACAGTCAGTTCTGCTGGGAGAGCTCAGCGCTTGCAGGGACAAGGTGGCAAGAAGGCTGGTGTGGGGGAGGCTCACGGCTAGAACAATGTGCCCACGCCGTCGCTCACCCCCGGCCTGCAGGACTCTGGCGGTTTACGCAGAGACACTGAACTGAGGGCTGGGGTGAAGCTTGAAGCCCAGCCCCTTCTTCCTGCTTCTGGAACCACAGAAACCAGCCACAACCCTGCCTCCCCACCACCCCAATCTCATCTCACACCACCACCTTGCAGGAGTTAGAGAACGCTTCTCCAGAGAAACTCTCTCAAAAATACTTCTAGATATCGACACTGTGAGATCTACCAGTGGAAAGGCAAGTTTGACCAAGCCACAGTGGAGCTGCCAGCTGGTGAGCTTCACTCACGCACCCAGGTGGAATCGTACTAGCTTCCCAAAGCTCGTTCCTAAATGTGAAGGGACAGTTCGGCTCACCAGGCGCCCACGAAGTTCAGCATGAAGTGACAGTGTGAGGCAACGGACAGTCAGGGACCTGCAGGACACAGAGGCAACGCAGCAAGCAGAAGAAGACTTTTTTAAAAAACGTTACTAATATCCTCAGAGAGGTAAATGAAGGCACTGCATCTACAAAACAAGGCGAGACTTAGGATGTGACCATTTGGAGGGTAGGAAAGAGTCCTTGGGAATTATGAGCATCAAAATTTAACAAAGACCAGAAGACAAATTCAAGGAAATCTTGCAGAAAATCAAACAAACAAACAAGAGGTGGTAAATAAAAAGAAAATTAAAGACTCAATACAGAGATCCAACATCTGATTAAAAGAATTTCCAGAGAAAAAGAGAGAGAGAAGGAGAGAGAAGATGAATATGAATAGAAAAGATGGAACTGAGAATAAAACACCTGTGGCAATTTCCCCCAAATTACAGACCCAGCTCCCAGCACAACTAACACAAGTACATGAGCGTGGGTGCCCATGCACACACACACACACACACATCAAAGCACAAAATAACAAAATGCCAGAATCCTGGGGATAAAGAGAAGATGCTAGGAGCTTCCAGGAGGGAGGGACAGGTCACATTCGCAGAGGAAGAGCAATCAGAGGGACAATGGAATTCTCCCCGACAACACTACTGTTGTTTCGGTAATGAGCAATTCCTTTGAAATTTTGATGGACAACTTTTCAGTCTGGAATTCTATACCTAAAATAATTATTAATGCACTGTAGGGGCAAAAGAAAGATATTGGCAAATGTGTAAAAATGTGTCTTGCCCGTCCCCTTTCTTGGGAAGCCTCAGGAGGAGGGACTTCAGCAAAACGAAGGGCAGACAAGGACAAGGGGAAGAGGGGACCCAGTATAAGAGAGTGGCAGCCTCAGCCCCCAGAGCTACGGGAAGAGGCGTCCAGTGGGGACAGGTTAAGGAATGCAAAAATAAAGGCAGGATTCATGCCCAGGCTGTCTCACTCACTCCAAAGCTCACAGCCTTCGCCGCCACCACAGACTGTACCAGCACTGCAGACCATGGACTGCAAGAAGGCAAAAAGACCAAACCACAGAAGTTACCCCCATCCCTCCCCTTTCTGTTCTTGGCATGATGGGATGTTCATTGTTATAGTGATACAGGGGAAAGACATAGAATCAGGAGGAGTTTGAGAAGATAAAATATTGGGACTTTTGTGCAAGGCAGCTTCTTTGAACTTGCCCCGAGACAGTGCATGGGCAGCCAGTGGTCAACACAATGTTCCAAGATCTTGTGGCCTAAAAATCTCCACTTTTCTACGTTATTCTAGGATTTGCAAAAAAGCTGGGGTGAGAGCAAGAGAGGGAAGAGTCCTGCCATAGGCTCCCAAGCCATGGGAAGAGATGGGGTCACCCAGGAAGACTTCATAGAGATAAAAGAATAAAGCCAGACATCAGAGCCCTGGGGAACCCCAATACATAAAATGCAGGCATTGAAAGGACAGCAAGGAAAAGGAGAAGAAATTGCCAGAAAAGTGGAAGAGAACCAGAAAAGTGCATTGTCTCAGACATCAGAGGAGGAGAATTTCTAGAAGTACAAGAGACTCATGGACCCAGGACAAACAGGATGAAGAGAGAAAATAGGCTACTGTATTTGCAAATTTGGAGGTGACCTTAATGAGCGCAGTTTCCACGGGATAGTAGAGAAAAAAGTCAGATTATAGTGAGTTGAAGAGTTAGTTGGAGAAATCATGATCATGGTAATAATTTTTATTATTGAGTGCTTCCTAGCTATCAGGCTCTGAAATGTAGCTTCTTTAATCTTTCAATGCCTCTGTGACATTGGTGTCATGAGTTCCCCGTTTCAAAGATGGGAGCACACTGAGGCACAGAGCAGTGACCTGCCCAAGGACACATACCCAGCAAAGAAGTGGTGACGCTGGAATTCCAACTCCCAGGCTGGCCCGGGAGCCTGTGCTCACAGCCACCAGCCAGCACTGGCTCACAGAAAGCGCAGACTATGGGGAAAGTATCAAAGGGACACTTGATCAGTTCTGGGACATTATCCTCCTCGTGAGCAGCTGCCTTCGATTGCGGGTCTCCGACACCCTTTCTAAAGATGTTCTTCTTGATCCTTGAGAATTGGGAGAGGAGTGAGTCACCTCGTGAGACTCGCCTAGATAGATTACAGATAATTCATCATCTCCTCTGCTTCCCAGCGCTGCTGAATGCTCTCATTAAACTGCGCCCACATCAGAAAAGAGCGCCGCACCATCAGACTGCTGCCCCGTCCCTGAGGCCCTCTTACTCACCTCCGCTCTTCCGTAAACTGCATTCCTTAAAATAAAAGCCAACAAAGAGCACACGGACCCATCACTTCAAAGGTTGTAAGAGGAGAACCCTGCAGCTTGGCCCTGTCTGCCTGCCCCTCAAGTCCGACGGTGCTCAACAGGGCTGTGTGTGGCCCACAGGCCATACAAGTCCTCCCGGGACAGCACTGTCCTGGGTACTTAGCATCCCTGAGCCTGGGCACAGGAAGCCAGGCTCAGATTCATCGATCACAACCACTGTTCCATCGTGGGGGAGGCTGGGCACGTGTGGGGCACAGGATATATGGGAACCTCTGTACCTCCCACCCAATTTTGCTGTGAACTGAAAACTGCTCTGAAAATGAAGTGTAAAAAATAAAAATTAAAAAAAATCATAAAAAGAAAAAAGGCAGAATCCTTATGCAACACACAAAACGCATTTCCAAATACCATCTGGGGTGACTGGGAGCTGCCTAGGTTGAAAACTACTGATGGAGACACCAGCATTTCACTCTAGAATCAATGTCCCTTTCAAACTCTGGCCAGTTCTCACACCACTCGCTCAGGGGAAAACCACAGACCTGTGGCCCTTCCGGGAGAAGGAGCATTTGTTCTCACCTTAATAACCACAGCAAAGATTGTTCTCACCTTAATAACCACAATGAAGAATTTATTAAGATGCCAAAGAGGGGACAATTAATGGAGGGGGGGGGAGAAATCTCAGCTGTCTAGGAAGCTCTCTTCCATTTTCTTGAAGCTGTCAGGTCTAAGGCAGGGCAAGAGGAGTCACTTGCTGTCTTCTGAGCCACACACACACACTGCCAGGACCTGTTAATCAGCCCCTCCGTTCCAAATTACACAGTTACTTTGTTATGCAGCACTAGTAAACAAAAAGAAAGAGACATTCTCATATCCCTTCTGGGAAGCTCAAACTTTGGAGAGACACCCTCAAGGGAACATAGGTCTTCTCAGACACTCACATCACACTATTCTCTTCCAAATCAGTGCCTTTTCTTTTTTCTTCTTTTCCCCAGATCTGTGGTGGGTTTCATTCTCCAACCATGCTGTAACGGGACCACTAGGTAACGAGGGAAACCTGATGGCCTGGCAGGTGTCTTGCCTGGCAGGATGGTCCACGCTGTCTGTCCAGTCTTTCTCCTCCCCTCCCTCTCCTTCCATAGGGGCAAAATCAGGGTGCAGAGTCAGGAATGGCTCAGATTTCCATGGTTGGTTCCAAGGTGGGACTCAGGATCCCAGAGAAAGCATATGTGTCCGATGACAACACTACAGTACCGTGAGATGCCATCCAGGTGGGCCGAGCCCCAGTCACAGGGGAGGCAGCTGGGCCTGCAAGTCACCAGGAGGACCTGCAGGCACACAATCATGGTGCAGAAGCCTCTGGTGGCTCCAGGGGAACTTTGTATCAGAGTCCACAGTGCAAAAGGAGAAGGCGAAAGGGATGGGTCAAACAAAACAGAGGAGGAAAAGGCAGCTTCCCAGGTAACTCAGAGCACATCACCATGCCCTCCCCTTGCAGGTCAGAGGAGGACTGCCTTGGACTCATTATCTCACGCCCTGCCCTTGCCTCTGAAGTCCCCTTCTGTCCCACCAGCTCTCCGGCTTACAGAGCACTGACAATTCTCAGAAATTTGGCCCCAAGAAAGTCCAGCCACAGGCCTAACACTGCAGCATTTGTGCAGTCAATGTGTAGACCTGGTTCTTCTCCAAATTCCAAATGAATGGCTCAGAGTCCCACAGATGCTGGGATCCCTCTGGTTTATAAGAAAAGGGAAGGGGGAGGGGAAATACATTAACATTTATTAAACACCTGCCATATACCAGGCATGTTGCTCTTATCTCATTTGATCCTAAAAACCACTGTTATTCTCATTCGATCAACTAGAAAACTGATCCTCGCATAAATTTAATTATTTTTCCAAAAATCACCTAGCCAGGAAGTGAGGGAACCTGTGTTTAAAACCACGTTTGTTTGCATCCAAAGTTCCGCTTCTCCCCACCAAACCCCCCATTTTCTCAACCTTATAGCTGACACCAAGTATTTTTCCCAAGCAGACAGGGCTTGGTGTGAACACGTGAGCCTGCATAAAGAAAGTGAGATGCCTGAACCAATGCATCTGGGGACAGAGCACCAGGTACTTTAAAGGTTGGACCAACCCGGATAAGATAACTTTGAGCAGACAAGTCCAACACTTGCAGCTAAGCTGTAAAACCCCCGGGGCCAGAATCCACCCATTTCTTTACTCCTTCCTTTATCCTCGTAGTTCCTTCGAAAGAGGAGTTGATGGAGGGGAATCTCACCTCTCAACTCAAAAGCCCTCTTAGGAGCTGTGGTCATCGTGACCTCTGTCCACTAAGTAATTCCCAGGCACCTGGCAGGACTGCAGTTTTCTGCACCCCTCGAAGCGAGGCAATACCCCATCGCTGTCTTTGCAATGAGAAGTGAGCAGAGCGAGGATGCGTCACTCCCACACGGAAGCCATGAGATCCAGTGAGTAATCCGGCACATCCCCTTTTCCCTGCGTTGGCATTCGTGGATGCACGAGGCGCCCCCGTCAACCGCAGTCCCTGAGTAAGGCCACCGTGGAGCAAAGGGCCCCATCTAACACCTGGCGCACGCGTGGCGTGAGAAACGCAGCTTTGCTGATTGAAGCCACCGCGATGGGTGGGGCGCTCTCGGCCACATCCCCACACCTGACAGTGTTGTCTTCATCTTTTCATTCAGACAGCTGGCGAGCTTCACACCATCTCCGACAAATCCCAACAGAAGCGCCTCGTGCAAAAGACAGGCCTGCCATCCTCACTGACGCAGCTCATGTTGAAACGCCCCCTCGCTGCTCTCCGTCCCAAAGATGAGCTAGAATCTTCAGCTCCGCAGACAGTCAGACCATGACCACCCAGATCTTGCTTGGGAGGTGGAAGAAAACAAGCCTGCAAGGGCCTCATGCTTTTTTTTATGTGTCAGAATGAAGCAAACAAGCCAACCTTTGGATTCAGAAAATGATTTTTTTAAAAACCCCAACCTTTTCCTACTGATAAAAATCAAACATTGACATGTCCCTGGTGGGCGAGAGCTTCGCATCAATAGATCTGGGAGCAAGAACTCATAAAAGGGAGTAAGTGAAAGCACAACAAATACAATTAAAAATCCAGCCACGCTCAGAGAGGGATCCCATTTACTGTCTCATAAAAAGAGCCTGGTCCTCAGAGGCAAACAAAAGAAAATCAATTTCTTAATTTTTATTGGCAGATGTGGGACAGAGGCCAAGTGAACACGGGCTGTGCCCGAGAGCAGTCGCTGCCTTCTGTTCCTGGACTGGCTCCTCTGGGGCCTCCCCGACCCGCCTGCTCCGGCTTCCAGACAGACGTCGCCCTCTGCGGTCTCCGGGGCGCGCAGGGTCCTGCAGGCTGCACAGCAAGGCATGGCCTCCTCACTCCTCCGCTCCTCTCCCTGAGTCATTTCCCAAAACATCAGCTTTATTCTCCAGCTCGAATTCCCTCCCAGCCTCTTACAGGAACTAGCATAGTCCATGCCTCATAGCGTTCAGGGCTTGGAGGTACCGCTCGGTGATTAACAGCGCCGCCGCTGCTCCACCCGCCCGAGAGCGCACACTCGAGGACAGGGAAGGCAGGACAGGCGTGCTGGGCCCAAGGCTTCCCTCACCCCTCACTCAGCATCATGACAACCCCTGGGGGGATCCTATCATCCCCTGTGATATAGTTGAGGAAATCGAAGCTCAAGGTTTCATAATCTGCCCAAGGTCACATAGCTAATAAATGGCAAACAGACTTCACTGTCTGGGCACATTTCGCTGCCCAACCCTCCAGCCTTGTTTTTCTCACAATGGGACAAGTTGGCCAAAGCCTCCTTCCCACCCTCAGCCTTTACTCCCTTGGTATTTATTGTAAGAGAACCTGCTTCATTTAGGAAAGAAGTCCATGACATTTCCAAGGAACTTTAGACCTATAACCGGGGCCCCAGGCTGTGGTTGTCAGGGGCAAGCAAAGGTTCATGGGCGGAAGAACCGGCAGTGGCAAGGGGCTGAGAACACGGCCACAGCAGCCCACGGGGGAAGCAAGCCCATCAGACTTCCCCAAAGCCGCATGGTGCAGACAGCGCTTCAGACCATGCCAGGCATAAACTGTAAGTGAATAATTACCTTCAAACTGAACACATAACACAAACGGAATACAAAACGCTGATTTTTTTTTCCGAGACCCCATAAAGAGATCACAGCTCAAGTCTCAACATCTCTAAATTCAGCTCCAATCACTGCACTATGGCTGGCTAGTGTTACCCTGAAATAGAGGGATTTATTTCCCCCAAAGATTTATCCACAACTGTTCCCCACCTTCTTGCGGATGCTTGGAGAATGGAAGGAAACTTGTTTGAGATCTGCTATACTAGGTGCTGCTGTGCTGAACCGCTGATGTCTCCACGCCCTTCATCCACTTTTGGCACCAACTAAACTATCTCGCATGATCTGATTTCAAAACCAAGACCAAAAGAATGAGAGCCTAAATTCTAAGCCCAATGCCTCTGATGTTTACCTGGGTCACAGGAGGGAAATCTAATAGCTGAAAGCGAGCCTGGATGGTTTCAATATGAAGTCCTTTTAAATAAAGTGAGGCATGATGAATTAAAAGAGATAGAGACAACTGATGCTGAGGAGAAGAAAATCCTTTCCTGGAGGAACCTGGCACCTTCTAGACACTGGCTGACATGAGACTTCAGATTAGAAAAGTCACCCACGGTTACCTGGGTGTCAGGCACAGCAGTAGTGTATCCAGGGTATGTCTGAAGAAAACCCTCTCCATAGCATTTCAAAGTACACACGGAGTGATATCATGCCATATAGACACCCCTAGAAAAATCAGAGTGATGGTCTTATATATACTTGCAATAAAACGATAATAATAGCTAAGGTCTGCTGGCACTTACTGACCACCACTGGGCACTTATTGTCACAGTACTGGGCTATATATATGATTTCATCCTATCCTCACAGTGGTTCAATGAAGTAGGTCCTCTAATCAGGGTCAGAGCAGTTAGGTCGTCTGCCCAAGGTCACACAGCTAGTAAGTGACAATGTCACGATTCCAACCGGAGCTGTGGAACTCCAGAGTCTATCTTCAATCTCTGCCCTCCCTGCCTCAAGGCACACAATCATATGGCCCCAAACCATGAGTTCTAGAAAGAAAACACTTCTTAACTATAATGCCCTGAAATCTAAGATGATAAAACGAGGCCTGGATTTATACTTGGAGAGAAACCATGAAAGTCCAGTGGCTTCTTCCAGGCCATTCTGAGGTTGTAAACTCATTACCAAGCCCTGAGGATCCCGAGTGCTCAGAATCTGCTCACCATGGGCTTGATACAGACCCCCATCGCCTCATGTCAGACAAAAAGATGTTTTTCCCTGTATTAGAAAATGTTCACTGGGTAGGTATGAGGCCTCCTAGGAGGGCAATAATAGTTAAAGACCAAAGTGCCTTTTACAATGGAGGACCCCATGATTTGGTGCATTAAAACCCATAATCTAACAGCAATGGGAACCCACAGATCTGTGTGACATAGCATTTCTCACAAGGCCTCTTCCTATCTGCACTCAGTCACACAGTCATCACAACACCTCTACGAGATACTCGAGATAGGGACTGCCTTCCTATTTCACAGGTGAGAAAACTAAGGCTCAGAAGCTCACATCAGATTTCCTCTAGAGAAATAAAAGGTGGCCATGCACCTCAATTCTCCACCTGGGGAATAATATTCAAAGTAGCATTTCTGAGAGCTGCGAGAACTCCCCACCCAAAGACTCCCCAGGTCTTTGTGGAAGTTGTTTGGAGATTTCATGACTTTAGCTGTGAATCCTTTTCCTAGGAATGGAAACTTAAGGCTGACTTATAAACTGTGGGGCCAACACACATGACAGAAGGAGCATCATAAACCCAAAGGGAAAGCGTCTCTCGTGAAAGGCTGTACAGGGCCAAAATCAGCCCATGCATGTCCAACAAAACTGTCCCACAGAATGCAGATTCTTGTGATTGTCACTGGAGGAAACAACAGGGTTGTCAAAACGTGCTAGGGTTTCTCTGTAGTCTCAGGACTAGGCACTCGAGTTCTCTGCTTGTGCTCACAGAGTTCAACAGGCCCCAGAGGTACTTCTGCTGGGGGTTGTGCATGCCCTGGGCTGTGCACCTCTCACTGTGGGACCACAGGCCCTGCCCTCGCAGAGGTGACAGACTATTGCAAGTGCTGCCTGGCCTTCCTGTGGCCTCTCGCCTACTGGACCAGGTGTTGGCACCTGCCCATCTGTGTTGGCACATCTCCCAGGCCCAGCTATCTGCTGAGGCAAAGTGTTGCCTCCAGCCAGAACCTGACATCCAGGTCTCAGGACATACAATAGGAGCCCACCCTGCATCTATGGCAAGGATATCTGGTGGACAAGTCCCCATGCGGTCCTGTAAAATTTTCCTTTTGGAAGTTATGCCATTAATCGGTATTACAATATTCATCAGAAATATATATCCACAGAAAACCATGAGGAAATCACATCTACATCTGAACCTCTGCTGTTGTTAGATTGTCCTGTGGTCAACACTGGCCCATCTCCTTGCTTCTCCCAATTCAAGTTTCTTAACTGGTCCTAAACATCCCTGGATCATAAATCCCTAAAGGGCAAGGACTCTAACCTATAAATCTTTGAATGGCTGAGTACTTAGTAAAGTGCCTTTAACAGAGCAGGCAGTTAGAAATATATGCTGCCTAAATGCTATTCCAGACATCGGTAGGCATTGCCTCTCCAAAGGTATTCGTCTCCTAGGGCTGCCGTAACAAAAGATCACCAACTGGGTGGCTTAAAACAACAGAAATGTATTCCCTCCGGTTCTGGAGGCTAGCAGTCTGAAATCAAGGTGCCGGAGGGCTATGGTCTCCAAGACTTTGAATAGAATCCTTCCTGGCTACTGGTGGCCAGGAATGATTGGCCGGACTGGCGATCCTTGCCAGTCCTTGGCTTGCAGATGCATTACTGCAACCTCTGTCACGGCATGGCCTTCTCCTCTCATCACGTGGCGTTTTCCTCTCCACGTGTGTCCACTACTGTGTCTCCTCTCCTCTTTTTATAAGGCCACCAGTCAAATTAGATTAAGGGTTATCCTACTCCTGCATCACCTCATCCTAACTTACATCTTAATTCCAGCTGCAAAGACTCTATTTCTAATAAGGTCACATTGACAGGTACCAAGGATTAAGTCTTCAACACATCTTTTTGCAGGACACAGTTCAACCCACAACACCATGTCTAACCCTCAGCACCCAGGTCTGAGTGGCAGGGGCAGGCACAGGGCATGAGACAGTGTTATAAAGACAGGGAGGGATTGGGTGAGCTGGGAATTCACTCTGTAGGCATTAACCTCCCAGGGGCAACTTCCCACTCCCGATCCTCGAGCGTGACCTGAACACTATAGTCCATGACTCATGCCACACTTTCCAGATGGGCCCTTGCTGCCCACGTGTTCACCAAATACTGCCTCGTGTGCTGGGCCCTGAGCTAGGGACCAGGGACAGGGAGGAAGAGGACACAACCCCAGCCCTGTAAAGGTGTGCAGGTCTACCTGTGGGACACACAAATAAACCAACAGAAATGACACGTGGGATGAGGACCACGTTATAGGTGTGCACAGGGCAGGAGGCAGCCCCTGAGAGACACTCAGCCAGAGGAGGAGCGAGAGGAAGGCAGCCCAGAGAAGGGTCCCCAGCCCAGCAAACACTCCAGCCTTGAACTCCACCTGCCCACATCCTTCATCCCTGGAAAACAGGCCTTGTCCCAGCGCAGAGGACTTGCCTTGCCTCCCGTCCTCAGATCCTATCTCTGCTTCCTGGGTGGCTGTCACCTTCGAGGCACCTTGAACCTTGGCCACTGTTTCTTCTCCCCACACACCTGGACAGCGGCTGGGCAAGGGCCTCCAGAGCCTCTATTAATCTCTTGGCTCACTCGTTCCTTCCACAGACATGCCATAAAAATGATATAAGCGTTTCATTCGAACAGTGCTGCAGCAGGAAGAGCCAGGGTACAGAGGGTCGATTGATTTCCAGCATGTGAAGGTAAAAATACAACACCGAAATCAATGGAAATAATACGGTATCAGCTCTGTGATCTCTTCCCTCGCATGGCATGCTTTACATACTGTAGCACGGCCAGTCCTACACCACAAGGCCGTGTTCTGTAACAGGTCCCTTCGGTCACACAGGGCAAGGCAATGGTGTCCCCTGCATGTCCACCACCAGAGCCTCATAAACATGCCGGAAACCCCATGTGTGCGCTCACACAGATGTGCACCTAAGCAAGAATGTGTATGAACTCACACACGAACTGACGCCAGCTGGTTGATCATTAAAGAAGTGTATAAGATGACCTACCGATCTGCATTTCTTCACAAATTCATCCCTTCCTCCATCTCGCCAGACAAACTGTTTCCATGGGTGATGTATGTAATATACTGAAGTGTGATACACTCAAGGATATTGAACACCCAAACCAAATACCCTGAAAAGGGGTGATGAGGTGAGGTGAAAAGGGGAAGGGTGGGGGGAGATTCTATTGCAGTGAGTTAGGCATGGTGCAAAGAGAAAGAATACAAAGATCTAACCATCTAATCCCAAAATGCACATTCTTCTTCAATTTTGTGATTTCTGGCAGTCACTTTTATGGTGTCATTCTTGTGCCGGCTTCCAGATCAGGCAACATTGTTAAACCGGACAATTCATAAAAACCTCACTCACTTGCACGGCACCTCCTCATCAAAAGCCTATTTCTTCATGCTTCCACGACCCCGGAGAAGGGGCAGGTAAGGAGCTAGACGCTGCCAAAAAGGGAGCTGCTCCTCATTTAGTGCAGATACGCCTGGTTCTTTTAAAAGGAGGGAGACCACATATCTTGATTTTCCTAGGAGAGTCTTTGTGTATACCTGCTGTTCCAGCATAATTATTAGGTGCCTGCTGTGGCTTGGATGACAAATGATAGAGTTGCCCCATTAAAAAGTCACTTAGGCCTCCCACGTGGGGGAGGAAGCGGAGAACCGTTAGTCCTGAGTAGACTCAACTGCTGTTTGGGACTCCAGACACTAGGAGGCAGTGTGGCAAGTAAAGCGGCGAACCGCTCTAGCCAACACGCATCCCTCCCAGTCCTCTGAACTCCCTTGGAAGCAGCCTACGGAGGGGCCGGGCGTGTGTGTCCAGAGTACCCACGTAGGACACTGTGTTCTCGGGCAGTCGATACATATCACTTGACGATGATGATGCAGCCATTGATTTTCCATTCCCTCCTCTCCCTCTGTTCCCTTCCCTTCCTCAGGGTGCAGGTCGATCAATCTTGGGCCATCTCGATCTACTTGGAAAGCTTAACTGCCATGAAGCTAAACCACTTGTCCTCTGGCTCCAATCTCTTAGAGAAATTAGTGCCAATGGACGTGTCAGTATCAATTTCATAATGTTATTGGATGAAGGCAAGGCTGGGCCAAGTCCCATATTCCTGACAGGCTATCAGCGTGACGAGGATTATGGGTACGGAGACAGACAGCTCTGACAGGAGACGCAATGACTCAAGAGCAATTAGACTGACAAGACTATCTTTAAGCCCCATCGCTTAATGCCAACACCGGTGCGTCCCCCACAGAGATTTAGAATACGGGACGCAGGTTTTTCCTGGAGTCTCCATGGGTAACTGGAGAGCCTGGAGGCTTGCGAAGCAGCCCTTGGCCCTACACCTCTCTCCCAAGAGGATCTGAACAAAGGGTTTTAATGCAACAGAAGGACCGTGTTCTCGAGACGGGGAGACTGAATACCGGCCCCCTCCCTTTTCCTTTCCCTTCTTTTTCCTGCCATCTAAAGAAATGTCAAGATAAAATGTAGGCTATGTGTTTAAATTTAATTCCTTTGCAGAGTCAAGGGAAGGCTTGGGATTATTAAAATGGAAATCAAGATCTTGTAAAAGTCAAAGCATCCTAGCAGGAAAGGAGATTTATCCTGGAAGGCAAGAGCAACAGACGGATGCCACGAGGATCCCGAGTTCTAATCCCAGTTCTTACCCCAGCATTGCTGTAAATACAACTGTGTGTAATCAGGAACCTGTCACTTTGTCTTTTTGGGACCTCAAATTCCTCATGTAAGGTCAACCACAGCCTCCAGCGACGTGAGGAAATGAAATGCCAGCAGTGTCAAGGGCAACAGAGGGATCAGAGGAGGATATTTTTTAAGACCTGCCAAGGTGTGTAGAAATTACTTTTCTTCTGCACATGAAAGAGGATGTGCAGAAGCCACCCTGGAACTGAAGATGCAGCGCAGGGTTGGACTGAGGAGAGAGAAGAGCAAGTCTCACCTCCTGCTCAAATGTGCCGCACGCAAGAGGCAGGGAAGAGATGCTGAAGCTACTTCTATGGTGTGCCTAATCTATTTTAAGTCCTCTAGCTTAACAGTTTATTTTCCCCAGTTCTCATGAGTGTATGCTCCCAGGGCAGCAGACATAATTTTGAGCCTGGGAGGTTACAGCTATTTAAGCAGGTTTGCTTTATTATTTTTTAATTGCTTAACAATATTGTTTGTTGGTGTTCTATTAAAAACCCCACAGTGTTTCATAATGGAATTTAAAATTCATGTTAAAGTGTCCACTTCAGAATACGTGTGTGTGTGTGTTTATGGGGTTAGCTAACACCAGTATTAATTAGCTGATCTTGACATTGACCTAAGCAGTTAAGCTAAGCAAAATGATACATGGAAGAGACAAGTATGTAGTAAGGCTTAGCTAGATGATGTCACCCCTGGCCAAGAGGCTGTTGTCAATATTATCTGGAACTGCTGACTTCCCAAACATACTCAGAACATTGGCCTAGTATGCAAATATGCAAATCAGGGGATTCCTCCCAAGGCGCCTTGAAATAGCAGGCCCTCTAAAGACACTGTAGCGCAGCTAAGGGTATTTTAAGATCATTAACCAATTGAGAGAGAGGTTGGGGCAGAGAAACTTGAAGTGGTAAAAGTTCCTGCTAATCAGAGATGGTTCGGAATCAATGATTAAGCATCTCTGGAACTACTGGGGAAAGCTATGGGAACTCAGTAGGTAGGTAGTTAACAAGTTTTGTTAGACACACACATGGCACTGTTCTCCTGGTGCTCACAGACATAAACGTGATGTACTTCATGCTCAACAATCTGTAACCATATCTACTGGGATATCTTGAATAGGTTATCGATTACTTTCACATACTGGTATCTTTGTTGAAGGCAGGAGGACTTCATTAAACCAATAATTTGCCCCCAGAACTAAAAGAAATGCAGTCAAGCACTATGAATATAAACAGGAGAACTTCCAAGGGGAAGTAAAGAAAGTGCGCATTTGTTCATTGTGCTTCCCTACTGTTGATTTCAAGGATACATGTGTCACAGGCCATAGAGAGAAAACCGGGATCTCACAGGTGGGAGGAACTTGCGGGTCCCCAACAAGATGCTTTTCAAAGTCGCCCCATTGCAATCCTTAAGCTGATAAGTGACATTGATTTTAAAAATGTTTGACTTCTAATGGGCCAGGGTATCATTCCCATCTTGGCCTGGGTTCACAGAGTAGCTATATGTGGAACGTTTTCCACTTCAGATCAGATATTAGACATGTATCTTTTCAAAGTTTAGCCCAGTAGGTTGAGTGATCAATAGATACTACGCATGTGTCTGTGTCTGTGTGCCTACAGGAAGGCATAGCCAAGCAGTACACACACACTCATATATACACAAATAAAGTACGTGCTATTTATGAAAAATCATCTGTACTCCAGACACTGGGCTATGCTTTCCTATATTTTCTCATTTAATACAACTACTGTTTAATGAGTCTGTGCTATGGCCAAGAATTGCCCCAAGCAATTTGTGAAAATTGCCTCATTTAACCCTCACAACCTTGCAATGATCACTTCCAGTTTACGGACAAAGAAATGGAGACTCAGAACTGTTTTTATTAACCTGCCCACCATCCCTCAGCTAATAAATGGTGAAACTGAAGTACTAATCCAAGACCATCTCATCTCAAGGCCGGTTCTCATCCCATAATATACTGTCTGCCATGAACTATAATTTTAAGAAAACTTAAAAAAAAGAAACATAAAGAGAAAGTGTATTTGATATTTTCCTTGGGTCTGTTGCAGAACTTTCATCAAATTCACTCTCTAATATTATTTAGGCATTTCCTGATTCATAAACATGCACAACTTAGGCTTGATCCTCAAAGCCCACCACCATCTAATTATCTCACCAATCACAGTTCCTACTATTATATGCGGAAACATACTTGTACGTTCTTCCCCCAATACATGGTCCACATTTCCACCTCTGCCACAGCCTATGCCCATGGTCCCCCTGCCCAACCCTGCACTTCCCAGGACCAGCTCAATCCCCCCCACTCCCTTGAAGCATGTCTTGAACCTAACTCGCTGCTTTCTCCCCACCCCACCCGCTCACTTCCTTCTCTAAATTCTTGCAGCACTTCTGAAGACCAAGGTGTCCCTGTCACCTCTCTAGTCTCTTCCTACGGATTCTTACTCTCTGCAGTCCAACAGTAAGGCGTAAAAGGGAAGGGGCTTGTCCTGACTCTATACTTTTATTCCACTTGACTAAGAGAAGGCCATGGTGCTTATCACAATGGGGAGAATGTCTAAGTCACAAGCACATTTCTACCGTTCTGTTAACTACTATGATCTTGGTCGAGCCACTTAACCTCTCTAAGTATCCATTTCCTCGTCTATTAATAAGGTTAACAGTAGTAATGGCCTCATTGGGCTATTGTTAGGGTTAAATAAAATATTTATGTAAAGCACTTGGCATGGTATAAATGCTCGGTAAATGTTAACTAATAATAATAATTCTAATAGAGTGAAAAAAATAGCAGTTAGCTAACTCAGGAATTTTGCTGTTGATACTTTTAACCCCCATGATAATTATGGATTTAAATGATAATTTCTTATAATATTTTCATACACCCAGTGAGGACAGCACTTGCATTTCCTAAAGTCTTCCGTTCCATGCCAGAGGACCGGAGTTAGCCATGCTTCCCATCTCTGATCAACAAAAGGGGACTTGGTGCAAGTAAGACATGAGCTCTGTTAGAGGTAGAGGGAGGAGGACCTTCATCGCCAGATTGGCCAACTCTTCTTGGTGCCCATGGACTTGGAGCCTGATTCTTCACCTACCTATTCAGACATTCAGTGGGGATGCAATAGCTGTTAAATGACAACACTGTTGACTATGCCGGATAGACACAGTTCCCTTATTTCCATACCTAAAAGGGAAATGCAGAGTAAGTGGTGTCACAAATATTTCCAGATGTTCATCTGAAATAGCTCCGAGAACAGGACAGGAAGCACCCAGGGATCCCTCAGCCCCATCATGTCCTGGAGAGAGGCCTTGGGGAGGTGCTAGCGTGGCCACCAGCTCTCAGTCTCCTAATAACATGGTGAAAATAGGCAACTGGCTCAGAGAGACGAGGTGACTTGCCTGAACGCACATGGCTGGAAAGTGGGATGGTCGGTTTGAACCCGTGTCTATTGCACTTATTAATAGAAGCCAATTCTCTAATTTTGGGGACAAGCACATCACAGCTATGATCCCGACATACTAGGCTCACAGGCGTCCTTTGAAGAGGCAGCCAGACTTCTGCTGTCAGAAGTGCCTGGGGCTTCCACATCCAAAAGCCAACTCTTCCCTATAGCCATGCGTTGTCCGCAAGGGCAAATGTAATTAATGCTGATTGTAATCACTAGGAGTTAATAGATTTATTATCATAGCAAGCTAAAAATGGTTTATGCTAATAAATCAATGAGGAATGAGAGGGAAAGTGAAAAATCTTTGGGTAACAGGCCGGAGGTAGCAGGGAGTGGAGTATATGTGCCATTCGCTAGCAGATACGACAGGCCAAGGAAACAGAGGGGCAGACGCACTCACCCATCCAGGGGATTGTCAGCCTCCAGTCATTTTAGGAACAATGAGCTGAAAATTAAAAAGACTTTGGGCCCAAAGGGTATCTATCAGCTGATAAGTATGGAAGCCTTATCAGCTGTGTGACTTTAAATAAGTTGCTTAACTTATCTGAGCCTTGGTTTCCTTACTTGTAAAACTGTGATAATAGGCCTATCCCCTAAGATTGTCCATTGGCCAGATTCTAAAAACATTTATTAAGAGCCTCCTATGTGCCAGGCATTGTTCTAAGGACTAGGGATGCCACAGGAACAAAACAAAGCCCCCGTCTTGTGGAGTTAACATTCCAGGGGGAAGCAACAGACTGTGGCTAACTAAACCACTGAGTGTGTGTCAGGTGGTACTGACAGCCATAGAGGAGGACACAGAGCGACGAGGGGACAGAGAGTGATGAGGCTAATTTATATAGTGTGGTCACTGGCTTATAGGAGCTCATAGATTCAAAGAGTCTGAGCATAGTCCGTGCATGGGGGCTCCACTTAATAGCCAAGGCAGGAGACCTCATACCTACTAAACAGAAGTGTTCAGCTACAGGGGGACTTAAGCAGGTTCCCAGCACTGGCAGCTGGACCCTGTAAAGGGTACTTTTCAGGAACAGTCCTCCTTGAAACCTGCAACCCAGGATTCCTGCAATTCCCTGTCAGTGTGATAAGAGCAAGCCAACCATGGATCTGACCTCGAACACACAGTAAAGCCACAAGGTTCATTTGTTTAGGGGTAGGGGCTACGGTGGGAGACTCTCCAAGTTCAAATCCAACTTCTTTGTGACCTCGGCTGGGCAAGTTATTGCCTGCCTTCTCTGTGCCTCAGTTTCCCCATGTGAATAATGGGAAAAATAATAGCACCTGCCTGACAAAGATGCTAAGTTTGTTGTGAGGTTTAAATGAAGAAATGTTTATGAAGTACGGAGCACAGTGCCCGGCACATAGAACAGGCTAATATTAGCTATTAATAGCACTATTAACTTTGGATCTGTGTACCAATACTTCATTAAGATAAAATGCTGTGATTAATGGAACTGGTAAAATTCAGAATTTCATGTCCTTTGGCAATTTGCCATGAGTTCTCTTCCCTGAGACCAGGCTCTGCAAAAAGGCACTGAGTATTTAACTTGACACCACAGGAAGCTGATGGAAGGAAGGCCTGCTCCCTTCTGTGCCAAGATAGATGGAACGTTCTATGCTGAATATCAGAAGGGAAAATAAGGCTGATAATTCAACCTGTGGTCATGTCGCTGGCCCTGCCTCCATGACCAATGGAGCACTGAGCCCAGTTCAGCATAAGCAGGAGGCCCTCTGGGCAAAAAGAAATGGAAATAATAAAACCTGCCTTATTTGTTTGTACTGCCAGTTAGGCAGTCAATCCAAAAAATATACTGAACGCCCATTGTGAGCAAAGCATTAAATAATATCTTTAATAGCTACCATTTGTTGAGAACTTGATATAAGCTAGACATGGCATTCCATACATCTACTGACCCAGTTCACAGCCACTTACTCTATGAATTCTGATCTGAGGGCCCACTGCTTTCACCCACCCCCTGTCCCAGCCGGAAGGACTCCTCCTCCCTTGGCAGCAACCCCAGACTCCTCAGTCCACCTTGCCCTGCAGCTGTTTATAGGATCCTACATGCCCAACCACATGCACGTTCCTCAAGAGCAGGGGACATTTCAAAGCCATGTTCATGTCCTGCAAAATGGGCAGTCCGTCAACAGGCACCCAGTACAGTTAGAATGAACTAATGAATGGAAATAGCAAAACAGCATCGCACCCCGTATTTTAGTTCTGGAGTTTCTGTCGAGCACTGGGTAGCTAACAGAGTGCTGGCAACCGCAGGGATCCAGGCCAGACTACTCCTGGGACTCAATTTCTCCCTGTGTCAGTAGGACATATAGGACCACTCTGAGTTTATGAGTAATAATGATAATGGCAGCAGCAAACATTCAGCCAGTGCTTCCCATGTTCCAGGCATTGTGTTCTTTGCATGTATTTTTTTTTCCATTTGACTCTTGGAATTCTATGAGGTAGGTGCTATTATTAATAATATCACCACTGTCGCCCCTTGCCCACATCAAGCAGGTAGAAATTGACAGAGCTGGGATTTCAACCCTGTGTGTCTAACCTCAGAGCCTGAACACCTCCCCATGCATCACAAAGCCATGAGATGGCAGAGGGTCAGGGAGGCGGTCTATCTGAGTACACAGTGCATCCAGTGAGCTTAGATTCTGGCCATGAATGCAAATCCCAGGCCCTGCAGTGGAGCCCCAGGGCCTCAGCCTTCCGTAGAGGAGCTCGAACCTCTTTGCCAACAATCCCTTTTCAGCCCTCCCTATCTCTCTATAGGAAAGAGATTACAGGAGATCTGTGCCACTTAAAAAAATTAAAACAGGAGGAGTAGACAGATGGGGACGTGTGGCGTCTTAGTGACCACATCCAACCAATGCCACCGGTGAATCAGTGGCAGTTCTAGGAGAAAAAGCACTCCCCAACTTTTGGACCTGACTCAAGCTCAGATTCCAATAATGCAATATTATAAGAACAGCCAAATAACATCTTTCCTGGAAATATGAAATAAAGTAATCCAAAAGCCCTTGAAAACATCATCACCATCATCATTATAATCTTCATCATCACAGAGTCTCCTTACATTGGCACAGCATTTTCATGTTCACTGGCGCATTGGCGTCCCTCCTCCAATTACCCCCTGACGTACATAAGGCAGGGAAATGCCACCCTTCCAACCAGCGACGAAACTAAGACCCAGGGACTTGCCCAAGGTCACGCAACCAACCAGCCAAGACGAGAAGCCAGGATTTCCGATGTACAGATCCAACATTGAGGCACCGGCCCACTCTGACCCCATGCTGTAAAACACCCAGGATGAGGAGTGAGGCATTTTAATGGGGCAGCCACAAGGCTTGTTCAATCCAAAGTCAACATTTTCCTCTCCTATAGCATCTGGGACAGACTTAGAATTCAGGTTGCCTTGATAAAGAAAGGAGAATCAGACTGAACGGGATTCACATCTTGTCTCCCCCACTGTCACTAAAATGAGCCAACCGAAGTGCATGAAGCCTGCCGTTGGCAAAGCAAAGTGCCCTGGTGGCAGACAGGCACTGGATGTAAGTTGAGGCATGGCTGGTGGGAAGACGGAGAGAAAGCAGGCAGGAGAGAGGCAGGGCCCGGTTCTGCCGGTTACTGTTCCCAGAGCTCTCGACTGAGCAAGTCAGGTAAGACAGGTGGGGGGGGGGGCCTCGTAAGCACCGACCCTTTCCATCTATATGTATTTTTAATGTAGTACCTCGATCATACGGGAGAGTTGAAGAAATACGCGTATAAAATGGAAATAGAGCAAAATTTATGCCTTTTTATAGCCAATGATTCATACAGAGTGATGGGTTTTAAATATTAATAATAAGTAAATTTTTAGGGCATACGGTTGGAGATGAAGGGAGATGATAAAATTTCTCTATTTTTTTTGTTCGTGGTCCAAATGTAGAAAATTAAGTACAGTAAATATTCTACCTATAGCTAGCAATGCGCGTATAGTTTATCGCCTGCCTCAGGGGCCTCCGCTCCTCTCGGGAACAAAGACACGGCTTCTTCTCGACACGGAGACCCTAACGTGGAGCTGGAAAGAAACTTGTGTCAAGAATTAAAACGATCTCACATGAGTTTCAACTGTGACGCACGGACTGTGTTTTCACAGAAATGTGCTGCTCACGCTTTGCCTTTCTCCCTGTGCCTGCGTGGTTTGAGAAGCTCTGTGTCAGGAGAGTCTCCAGGAAAACCCCCTGCCCCTCCCAGCATCTCCCCATCGTGGTGAGGAGGGACGTTCTCTTTCTGGTCGGCTCACGGCGTCAACAAATTCCCTTCCAGTGACCACCCTCACTTGAGAGATGCTCCCTTTCCTGTGGTGTCAGGAGTAGAAAAGAAAGGCATCCTGACCAAGGGCAGTTCTTCAAGCGTTTTGACCCATCCCGGAAGGTGGAGCAACAGGAAGCTCCTGGTGGCCTTCAAGGAAAGTGAAGGTACGTCTATGTCACTGTCAACTGCAACCTCAGGAAGTGAGGCCAGCACCCAGCACTGCACCCTGCCCCTGGGCTATGAGCTGGCCCCATGGTCCCGGCTTCCACCTCCTGGCCAGCCAGGGCTGTGCTTATGGCCACTCCTGGCCTTTGAGCTCCCCCAGCCCGTTCACAAACCCACTCAAAATTACTCCAGTGGCTTTCTAGGTAGGAGGATTACCCTCTCTGTCCTGCTCTCCCCCTCTGCCTCGGATGACACTCTGAGCAGAAGCCTGCAGCCAGCCTGGGGCTGACACACACTGACACGGCAGATCACTTGCGAAGGGAACGGAAGGGCCAGGGACGGAGAACCGAGCAGATGCTCAGACCCTGGAAGCCACGGGGTGGCGAAGCCCGCTCTCCCCGGGCGAGATCTCGCAGGCTCTCCAAGCCTGCCCCGCTGCCTGGCAAGTGGAAGGTGAGAGCAGATGGCAGGAAGCACAGCCCGAGGCCCTGGACTTGGACAGGATCAGGATCAAGTTTGCAGGAACTTGAGTTGCTCTGGCCAAAGGGGAAAGTGTCCTGCATAGCAAGTCAGCACAGGACTCCGACATCCGAGTTCTTGGGTCCGAATTCCAGCTTCTCCGTTTACTAGCTGAAGAGCATGGGGAGGCTACTTCTCTCTCAGTGTCCTCACCTACCAAACGGCAATAATATGACAGCTGAACTCCTAGGGCTGTTGTGAGGCTTCAATGAACTAATATGTGAAAAGTGTTTGGCATTTGTTAGGTTACTATCATAAGTGGGACTGAACATCTTTCCTCCAAAGGTCAAAGGTTAGTCAAAGTCTTAGGTCAAACAAGGGAAGTTCTGCCTTTGAGTCTCTCTCCTTCCCAGAAAGATCCTTACCATTGCCATTTTTTCTACTTCTCTTCCCAAAATTCTGGCCCAAAGTAGCCCTAGCGCCATCACCCTACACTGTGCCCTGATGCCCATTCCTGAGACTAGAGCTCTCCAGCCAACCCCGCAGCAGGGCCCTGCACATGCAGACACTACCGCCCCAGCTACTACACCCCCCCCCAAGCAAAGCCGGGAAAGTCTGAAATAGGGTCACGTTCAGAAGAGCAACTCAAGAGCCACGTGTCAGATTCCAGAAACCTCCATGCTTTTGCACATGGGATGATGGTGATGCTGATGATGATGGCAAAGGGAGGGTCTAGTTTCCAGCAAAGTGCCCACCTTCATTCTCCTCTGAGCCAGCAGAGAGAAATGTGTTCTCTGGCTTCTTTCCAACCATCTAGACGCTCACCATGAGCAGCAAGCTAATTGCTCAGCTGCAAGAGACATGGTAAGCCCAAAGAACGTGCGTGGCCCCTTTATTTCACACACACACACGCCCCTCTGATGGAGGCCTTTTAGGGCTCTCCTGGAAAAAAGAAAATCTTCCAGCAGCAATGGCAAGCAGGGGGCAGGAGAGGGGTTCGTGCCACTTCAAGAATTTGATGAGCGCCTGATACCAACAGCATAAATAAGCCCTTTAATAAATTAGAGAGCTACTCATTTAAATGGATTCTGCCGTCCCTTCGGTGCCAGTTAATCTGTAATTCAGATAGATCAGGGATGGCTCTGCTGGGAGACAAGAGTCCAGAATATAGAATGATTTTGTCCCCTGGGCCGCAGATTTCACTTGGTAACCAGCACACACATCCTACATGCTCATTTCATTTTTGTTCCTCTCTCTCTCTGTCACCTACAAACTCTGTTAGGGGCACACACCTGGGACGAAATGCACACTCTCCCACACCCATGCCCACGAGCTCCATGCAACCCACGTCTGCACAGGCCCCATACACATTGCATTCTGTGCATGCACAGCCCCCTGGGCAAGCACTCCAGGCACCTCAGCCAACACAGGCAAAGGAACACACCAGCAGGTGCTCACACCATTTTCTGGAACACCCACCATGTCTGCAGTGAGAGCCGCCCCCACCAGGAACTGCAGTGGAGGATGGTACACTATGTTATGAACTGAATTGTGTCCCCCCAGAATCCAGATATTGAAGTCCTGACCCCCAGTACCTCCGAATGTGACTGTTTTTGGAGAAAGGGTCTTTAAAGGGGTAATTAAGTTAAAATGAGGTCATGAGGGTGGGCCCTAATCCAATATGACTGGTGCCCTCCTTAGAAGAAGAGGGGATTAGGATCCGGACACACACAAGGGAAGACCACGTGACGAGAGAGAGGCCTCAGAAGAAACCAACCCAGCACCCTGGCCTTGGACTTCCAGCCCCCAGAACTGTGAGAGAAGACACTTCTGTTTAAGCCACTCGGCCTGTGGGACTTGGTCACGGCAGTCCTAGCAAATGAGTACACTAAGCCAGGAGGGAGGCACTGCTCAGAGCGCCACACAGCCGCCACCAAGGGGGTGCCGCCTCCAGCAGTAAATGCTAGTCAACTTCCGCACAAGGACACCTCTGCAGGCCCCTTCTAGTCTCAGATGGCATAATGCCCAAAGGCCACAACACATGTTAAAAGGTTTGCCAACGAGACTGTACTATCAGGGGTTTTCTGTTGCTGCTGCTGCTGCCGCTTCTACAACTACTCTGGCGCGCGTGAGCCCGGCTCAGCATCGAAGCACCAGCACTCCCAGAGTGTCCAAAGCCCACAGATGAAGGATAATAATCACTGCGATAAAATGACTACCACTTTTGAAATGCTAAATGTGCCAGGCCTGTGCTAAGCACTTCCAACCCATTATCCCCCTTAATACTCTCGACACTCCTATCTTTGTAAGGTAACTACAACTATTATCCTTATTTTAGAGTTGAAGAAATAGAAGCTCAGTGAGATTTAGGGGAGTCGTGTAAGTGGCGAGCGGGAACATAAGCCCCTGACTTAATCACTACGATCATTTAAGTTCTATTTGGTTGCGCAAATATTGACTGCATCCGCTTCCTTTTGCAGGCCCCAGGCTGAGAGGTGCTGAAAACCACTAGGGCCTTCCAGGCAATTGCCTGCTTAATCCTCTTCAGGTCAAGGGTGCGACCTTACAAGCAGAGCTCCCCGGTGAACCGCTGCTGCAGGCACATCAGAAATTTGAGGTCTTTGGTGACGTCCCAAGCAGGGAGTGAAGGACAAAAGCTGGCCTGAGAGTCAAGAGAGGCTGGCTCTAGTCCCAGGCCTGCCCAGGTGGTGACCAAGAATGCTCAGCTTCAGTCTCCTCATTGGACAAGTGGAGACAAGAACCTCGTACCACCCTGGCCACCTCCTGGGCTTACCGTGGGCTGAATGGATAATAAAATGAGGACGGGCATACACCGGTCACTTAACAGTTGCTCATCAGCACTTGCCAGGTCCCAGGCACTGTTCTAGGAACATAGCAGTGAACACAGCAACCCAAGCCCCCGACCTCCCCGAGCTTGCATTTCAGTAGGTGAGGCTGATGATGAAGAGAAAAAATTGGATATATAAAATACCGCTGGGAACTGATCAGTGCTTCGGAGAGACATGAGGTAGGCTAAGGGGCTGAGTGTGACGGGGGAGTGGCGGTGATTTTGGATACGGTGCTCAGGGAAGCATCCTTGCAGAGGTGGTATGTGCGCAGAGGCCTGGCTGCAGTGGAGGGAGCCCTGAGACCGTCTGGGAAACACACACGTGAAGTCCCCAAGAAAACAGCGTGCTCAGCATGGTCGGGGAATAGCAAGGACGTCAGTGTGGCTGGTGGGAAGTGGCCATGGCAAGAGAAGGGGGACACAAGCAGGAGAGGCAGCCCTGAGGCAGGCCCTGCAGAACCATGGGGACCCAGGCAAGAGCACGCAAGCACTTAGGTGGGCACTGGGGCCCCGCGGGAGCTGACCGTCCTTCACACAGGACGTCCCGGCTGCTGTTGCGCAGGGCAGGCGTGCGGGTCGGGAGACAGAAGCAAGAAGCCGGATAAAGGGCTACCTCGGTCATCCAGGACAGAGAACAGAGGAAAGCAGAACCCCAGTGTGAAAAGCTATTTTTGCTGAAGAATATTTACTTTTAGCTGTTGGTATACTCTTCAAATTTATTACTGATATATTACAAAATTTCAAAATAGATATTTTTGCATCTTGCTATCAGGCAAGGGGTTGCAAAGCTTCTCTTCTCCTTTCTTTCGTTGCTTTTTTATTTAACTTTTAAAATGGATTTCATTAAGAAAAAAAGCATTGGTTTTAATTTGCTCAGCCACTTCAACTTTTTCATGTACCTTTATGGATTTTCATGTTGGAATATTTCTTTCACTATTTCAAAAACAGACCCCCTTGTTGAGTGGCTTTCAAACCTGGTATCAGGTAATAACTTGCTTGCCAAGAAAGTGAGTTGCCCCCCACCCCCCACTAAGAAAAAAATCAATAAGTCATTAGAGATGCCTTGCATGAAGATTAAATAAATGAATGAGTATAACCTCTACCTGACCATGAAATGTGTACTTGCAACAGTGAAAGTTAAGTAAGACGCTTTTATAGTAAAAACGGTCAAGTTTGAATTTCATTGATCCGACTGAGCTCCAAGCATGAGCCCTGCTGAGGCCCCGATCCCATCACTGACCGAACGGTCCACTCAACC
This sequence comes from Lepilemur ruficaudatus, assembly GCA_963574885.1. Classification (NCBI taxonomy): domain Eukaryota; kingdom Metazoa; phylum Chordata; class Mammalia; order Primates; family Lepilemuridae; genus Lepilemur; species Lepilemur ruficaudatus. Next base: position 111,060 of record CAUYRT010049776.1, read on the forward strand.
CTCAGTGGTCAAAAGGGACGCAGAATGCTCGTGCGTCCCTCCCCAAGGCGTGGGAGGGTCAGCCTGAGGATGCAGTTCTATCTCGCGTTACAACAGCTTAGTAGTAAAGAGACGGCCCTGGAGCAGGCGCAGGGGCGGCTCCCAATGCCCCCCGCGTGCCTGGCTGGAGAGGACGGGCCCGCTCTCACCCTGCTCCCCAGGGCGAGGGCCCACCAAGCCCGGCCTTCACACTTCCAGCCTCCTCATCTGGTGCCTGGCAGGGTGGCCAGCCCAGGCCACTGCGGACATCCAAGAGGCTGGGCTGGTTCCAGAGCTTCTGGAGCCCCTTCCTGGAGTCAGCTGCCGGGCAAAAGTCTCCATGGAGAAGACTGTGGTCTTTGGAGACCCCCAGAGCTGGGCTTGGGACTCATTTCTGTCTCTTCCTCAAGCTGTGACCCCTGTTTCCTATCTGAGCCTCGGGCCCCTCATCGGGCAAGTGGAGGAGATAATAATACCATCAGCCCTCTGTGTCCGCGGGGTCCACATCTGCGGATTCAGCCAATCCTGAATTGAAAATGTTCAAAATAAAGAAATAAAGAACAATACAACAATAGGAAATAATGTACATTTTCAAAATACAGGATAATAACTATTTACATAGCATTTACATTGTATTAGGTATTATGTGTAATCTGGATGATTTAAAAAGTATGCAGGAGGGTGTGTATAGGTTATATGCAAATATGCATTTATATCAGGAACTTGAGCATCCGCGCATGTCAGTACTGGGCAGAGGAGGTCCTGGATCCAACACCCCGCAGGTACTGAGGAATGACTGTAGTACCTCTCCCTCCCATAGAAGTGCGTGGTAAGGAAGAAAGTGTTTTCATAGCCAAGTACTTTGTAAATGATAATGGTTTCTGGCATTAACTAGGAGTTACCTATCCCTTATTCCATTTTTAGCAGGGCACGTGTCTTCTCAACATACAGACTACATTTCCCTGTTCCCCTTGCAGCTAGACATGGTCATGTGACTCCACTGTTTTGGCCAATGGGATATAAACAGAAGTCTTGGGTGGTATCTCCCAGGAAGTGTCCTTAGAAAGGATGCAGTAACCCTATCTCTGCCTCCCTCCCTCTTGCCCCTAAAATGCTGACGTGATGACTGGAGCCCTAGCCACCAACGTAGCCAATGAGGCAACAGGGTAAAGATGGCGGAGCCCCAAGGTAGGAGGACCCTGAGGATCATAAAACCAAAATAAAAATCTTGGACTATCTCCAAAGTTTTTAACAAATGAGAAGTAAATGCCAATTTTTAAAAAGCCATTGTTATTTAGGGTTTTTCTGCTACTCACAGGCAAACTAATTCTATCTTTCCTATCATTACTGTCATTAGTCTCATTGTTATTTTTGTCAGAGGGGTGAAGAACTCCCTTTCCTTGGGTTTTTGAGGGTCAGCCTAGGTCTCTTTCTCCACATGGCCACTCTATCAGCCTCCCTGTGCCAAAGCCCACTCCCAGCCCACTCTCCCCCAATTCCAGAATCCTCGGCATTTACAACTTCTGATTTTCTTATTTTTTGCACGTAAAGGTGTTTGGGGAATGGGGTGTCTTCCGATTCCCCTCACACACACACTTTCAGTGCTGTGGGAAGGAAGCGCCAAAGCCAAATTCCTTAGCCTGGGGCTCAGTATGGGCTCCATCTCTCAGACGAATTACTGAACTCAGCTCATCTGTGAGCCTGGGATCTGACCACCTCACCCGTTTGCTGTGCGGATTCCTTCAAGTAACGTGTTGAGAGTGCGTGGGACTTCACAGGTGCACGCGGCAGGTGCTCCGTGTACGTTAGTGTTGATGATAGTGATGATGACGAGGACAAAGATGAAGGCCACCTGCCCGGCCTCACCTCTTCCTTCTCTGCCACCAGCTCACGCACACATCAGCACTGGACAGTGGCTGGTGCTCTCTGGACTGTACTGTTCTCTCAAGTCTCCCGTTCTTACAGATTTCCAAAAGAGCCCTCCAACAAATGGATTCTGTATGTGCCTGGAGACTCAGCCCAGACGCCACTTCTCTCAGGAGGCCTTTTTGGACAAGCCCTGTGCCCCACTGGGTGTCCCTGCTGTGCTTCCAGAGCCGGGCTGCTGGCTGTGGCAGCTCTCAGCACCCTGCTGGTCCTCGCCTCCCGGCCTGCCCACCTTACCCTGGAGACTGAGTTTCCCACAGCAGGGACAGTGCCCTTCACATCTGCACCCAGAGCAGGCCCCAGTCAACACGGCACGTTCCCATTTCATCCTGCGGCTCCCATGCCTGGCACGGTGTCCATCCGGCCCGTGGCGTGTTTGACAAATGCAGGTTGCCGGGGTGGGTAAATGAATGACCGTCTGCACCTTCTTTTCTCCTGTCACGAGGGTCCAAATAACCCGGAGTCCAGAAGGAACAGACAATTTGTATGAACGAGGAAGGACTTCTCTTGCTTCTGTGTTGGTCACTGTAGTGGGCTGAACAGGGTCTTCTGCCCCCAAAAGAGATGTGTCCCCCTGGAACCTCCGAATGTGACCTTCTTTGGAAATAAGAGTCCTTGTAGATATAAATATAATCAAGGTGAGTATCAGGATGAGATCACACAGGGGTAGGTTGGGCCCAAAAGACAATGACAGATGTTTTTACAAAAGACAGAAAAGGACACAGGGAAGAAGGTCATGTGACAAAGGCAGAGATGGGAGTGACACAGCCACCGGCTGAGGAATGCCACGGAGCCCCCAGAAGCGGAAAGAGGCAAGCACGCATTCTCCCCGAGGGCCTTTGGAGGGAGCGTGGCCCTGCTGACACCTCAATTTAAACTTCTGGCCTCCAAAACTCGAAGAAAATAAATGTCCATGTTTTAAGCCACCCTGACTGCTTGTGGCGATATGTTATGGCCACCCTGAAACGCTAATGCCATCACCTAGAGATGGACCAGCTGGTTTTACAGGTGGTCCGTCAAGACCACACCTTTCCCTACTGCAGCTGTGGGCATCACACCTTCAAACTCCGCATTCTCTGCTGTTGATCCCTTCCTTCTCTAACTTTTTTCCAAACACACTGTCCCATCCACCACTCCCATAGCCTCACGGGGTAGGTCCTATGATTATCCCCGTTTCACAGATGAGGACACTAAGTCTGGTGGCAGTGCAGCATTCGCTCCCCGATGCACAGCAGGGTCTGCCATCCAGGTCTGTCCGGCTTCCATGCTCGCAGCTGCTGTGTTGTCAGGCCTCCCAGGGCCCCGTCACCGCAGTGGGCTCAGTGTCCAGATCAAGAAGGGCTGGGCATGGCAGGACTCAGGGGCTTTAAAGAAGAGCCTAAACTTGGTTCAAAATGGTTTGAGGGGGTCTCTGCTAGAGAGGCCCAAGTCCCATTCCTGGTTCTGTGTAACTTGCTCACGTTGGGGCTCCAAGCCCCCTTTCCCACTTGCCCACACACAGGGCCACATGAGGGTTGGGGGGGAAGGATTGCAGATGAGAACAGTACTTCAAGACTGAGAGCGTCCTAAGCGCAGGGCCTGTGTGCTTGCTGCGGTGGCCCGTACACTAAAGTTAGAATAACACAGAGAAGACTGGCATGGCCTGAGTGCAAGGACCTCATCTTGCTTTCCTTTGCATCTCCAAAGCCTGGACGTCACAGACACATAACATACGCTTGATAATGGGTGTTTGTATTGAATCAAAGACCTATGAAAACCCTGCTAGGGTTGCACAGTGTCCCTGAATTTTACAGGCACTAACCCAAGCTCCAGGGTCATATTTCCTCTACCCATTACAGAGAGATGGTAGAGATCATCTCAGCTTCACTGAAAGCTCTGGCCCTGTCCTCTGTCCCCTGGATCACTGTCCTGCCCACCAGTGTGACCATCCATCATCAGAGAAAAAAAAAATCTAAATAGTCATAGCTTCTGGCTCTCTAGGAGAAAACCCTCTTCTTAGTCCTGTTTCTAGCCCAGCGGACTTTAAGATTAAAGTCAAAAGTAAGCAGGTAAACCTTGAGAAGCCCATATGGTCCCTGTCCCCAGATCAGGTGGTTTGAGGCTCTGCTTGGTGACCAGATGGCTGCTTAGGGCTGCCCATTCTCTGGGACACCATTCCTCTTGCCTGGAGTGGAAGGAAGGGTGTTTCAGACAGCCAGGGCTGGGCAGATGCCCTGGAATATTGCAGGAACAGAACCTACACCCCTGCCAGATTCCATCTGGATGGCTGTCCCCATGATTTTTGTTCTCATGAATCCTCCGGAGACAAGTCCAGCCAGAGACTTGATTAGCCAAATTCCTATTGGAAAAGTTCTTTGGAACTATTACCCATCTTATTTATGGAAAACTCTCTTGTGTACAAATAGGTCAGGAATTTTAACTGAGGACCTGTACCTCAAGTTCTCTGTTGAGCTCTCTACTCTGAAACTCTCTAATAAGGTGGCTTTAGGACTTGTTGAACTTCTCCAGCGTACCCCTTGCCAGAGCCTCTGCATTCCTCATAAATCACATCGTCACAATTCTTGTCAAACAGAGGAAGAGAGACCCTGATTTAGAGAGGAACGCTGACTTTGACAAAATGGGCTACTGTCAGCGCTAAGCCTGAAAAGCACACCTGGGCCTTGTCACATTTTAGATAACACCACAGCGACTAAATCACGTGCAGAAGGCAAAACTCCTGGTCCAACAGCAGCAGCTACCTGGGCTCTTTCTCCCCTGTAGAGAGAGAGCTGCCACTCAGCCTTTTGGCATAAACGATTCTAATGTCAAACTCCTTGAAGGTAAAGACTTCACTGTCCCTGTGCTCCATAGCCCCTAACTCACCCCAGAAACACCTCAGGACAAGGCGAGATATCCAGTGGGCACCCCAGACATGCATAGGAGGATGGCGGGCAGTTGGCCATCAAAAACAAGTTCCCTTTCAATGACAGGGGACATCTTCCCCTTTCATCTGGGAAAAAAGAGCAGGATACAAAGACGGATCACTGTCTGGGATAAAAGTCCACACCTAATGATTCCAGACACCCCTCCTGTCCAGTCATTTCAAGAAATGACTGAAGGCCCATAGAGAGACGGACACACAGCCCTGCCTTCCTGAATCGCAACACTCTTTCGCCCATTTTGTAGGCTCTTGAATGGAAAATTCTATAGCCAAACAGTACAGGAACTTTTGTCCAATAGAACTACCACGGAGAACTCCCAGCAGTCTCCTGGATGGACAGGGGAGAGAACGACAGAGACCAGAGACAGCACATGAGTGGGTGCCTGTCCCAAGGTCACCTCTGCTGTCCATCACCCTCCCTGAGCACCTGTAGGCAGAGCCTTGGCCAATCTCATATCCAATTACAATAGAGTCACAATCATCAAAGACAGAGACGGTGCTACCTTGGGATAGATTTTTCTCTCTGTGGTTATGACACTGAGTTGCAACATATGCCCGCCACTCTTGTGCAGGCAGCCCTGTCTACACGGTTCACCCCCTGGGTGTGGGGACATGGCACTTCTCTCTGAATGCCCACAAGGACTGGAGCCCTGAAATTCACTCAGTGGGTCAGCTGGAAGGGTCTGCTCCTCACCGCCCTTTCTGAGCAGTCCCTTTTCTCCTGGGCTCCACTGTGCCTTCCATGTCCCTGCGTCAGCTTCACAGGCTCACCCGTGCCACACTCTCCTGGGTCTGCCTTCGATATCCCCCCATTCCACTCCAGCCCCACTCATGCAGTCCTCAATTAATCCCACTCACTCATTCTGCCCAGAATGCCACATGGCTTCGGGAAATTTGCAATCTGCCTGTGTGTTTCAGACCTTCCCTTGGATCAACTCCACGGAACACGCAGCACTGGAGGGCCCGGTCCCATTCAGCACAGCCCGCCGCGTCATACAGACTCCCACACACCGTTTGTGTTTCACTTTCTCCGTATTATTCTACTATCCGTGAAGTCTATGTACTCATCCGTGCAGCCTCCCATTGAACGTAACTCCCTACAATAATTATCTATGGCTCCCATGTATTTATTTCTGGTATCTATTTAGATAGAGTATCTACCATCCCTCCTGGATCTATTTTCATGTCTCTCTCTGCCTATAGTATTTATCTCTATTTTAACATGACTGCCTTTTTTTTTAACCCTCAAACTGGGACAGTTCCCAGGGGGACAGGTTTTGCCTGCAGTTGAAAGCACGATGTGATTCTACACGTGCTCGGCAGCTAAATTCGTGGTGGGCCAGATCAGCCGTGCTTGTTCAGCAGAAAGGCACGAAAGTGGGGAGCCGAGGGGGCGGGGAGGGGGTGGGAGGGGGCTGGGGGCTCCCCAGGGACCCTCTCTGGGTGAGTTCACCCAGGAGAAGGAAGGTGGGAAAGGAGAGGGCAAAGTGGGGAGAATCTGAAGGCATATTCTGGGTTCAGGTCCCAACTCCACCTCTTACTTGAGGTCTCACTCTCATTTTCTATAAAATGAGAATTCTGTGAGTCCCTAACTCATAGAACTGGAGTCAAGATTAAGTGTCATATACATGAAAAGTCTTTGACACAGGGCTTAATGTAGAGTAAGTGCTCATTAAGGAAAACTACTCTTCTTATCATATTGTTATTATCCTCATTATGTTATTATCCCCTGTACAGTTGTTTTTACAGAGTCGTGGGCTGTGACTGTCTCAGGATAGAGACTTACTGATATGTGTCTTCCTAGCTCAGGAATAAAGTAGATAATAGACAAAAGTTTAATGAATGAACATACCTACCTAGACTCTTTCTTTAAGTGACATAAGAAAGGGAAAGTGAGGCTACAGAACAACATTGAGGTTTAGAAGGAAGAATATTGCAAGTATAATACCAGTGCTGCATGCTCAATAATGCATGTAAGATGTTAACCTAGAGGTAAAAAGCTAAGCTATGGACGGGGCTTAACAGGGAGAGACAAGGCCTGGAGCAACTTCTGTGGGTCCAGAAGAGCCTCATCAAAGGCCTGCCACCAAGCAGTAAGGGTCCTGCTGGGGTCTGATGCCAGAGCTGCAGTGGACACACCTGGCACAGGCCCATGGCTGTCCTGCCCAGCAACTCAGGACATGATGGGACCAACAGGGCAGGGGCTGTCAAAGCAGACAGTGCAAGAAGAGCAAGCGGGCAGGGGAGTCCAGGGCTCCGAGGGGACACCACTGAATGGCTACCAATGGGGTGGTCTGGATGGGGAAGCACACGGAGCCAGGATGACCCAGGGATCAGAGGGGGCCAATGGACTGTAGGTCAAGGTAAGGTACAAAGACAAGGCACAGCAGGAAGAAGGAAGGAAGAGAGGTAGAAAAGCCTTGACCGGAGAGAAATTCCAGGCTATGGGGCAAGCCGAACACTGGCTATTGGGCGGCTGAAATAGGGTGGATGTGAAGGTCACTGACAAAGAAGGGCTCAGTGACCAGGGGGGACAAGACATGCCAAGGGTCAGCAGCATTGCCCCAGATCTCAGACTTCAGTGCCGCTCTCCAGGCCCACACTAGAAGCTTGAGACTTCAGAACAGCTTTGCAAAAAGAGATCAGTCATAGCAACCTCCGGGCAAGGTCCGCTTGCTCCCTCAGTCCGAGGAGGCATCACAGTGTACGAAGTTGTAGGGAAGGAGGCTGTTTGAGCTCACGCTAGAACACCCTAGAGACCTGAGATTATTATTCCAAGTCTTGCTGTTGCTGGGATCTTTAGGAATCATATTCAACAAGTTTCCCTGGGGGAGAGGGATTAAAAGATGTTAACCAAGACTACCAGCCCTAGGCAGAAGATTGCAGTGGCACTCAAACACCTGGGTTTCCAAGGATGGTGCAGGGGTGTCAGAGAGAGCACGGCATGTGCGGACCCCGGGCGTCGGCAGAGCCACGCAGCACCGCCTTGCCGAAGCGTGCTCCTGCAGAGGAATGCCAGTGGAAGATGGAAAGTGGCGAGGAGCAGACAGTGCCACTCAGGATCCAGAGACGCCCCGGCCCGTGTTGACAGGGCTGAAGGCAGATGGGGCCACGATACGGAGGAAGCTGGCACAGAACCTGTAAGATTTTGCTTCCAAAGTGCCAGATGCCAGCTCCAGCTTTCCATCTGCCTCTTCTCATCCTCGCCTTTAGTGCTGCACTGTTTACGTGGTGCACATCCAAACACATCCGCGGGCCTCACCGCCCGGCTTGGGGAAAAGGCCAGGGGTCTCAGCACCCAGACAGCTCTGAAATATAAGGTGCCTCCTCCCCGGCACAAGCCCCGGAAGCCAGAATTCACGGGTCACTGTGTAGGGTCCAGAGCCATCTCAGAAAAACCCAGGATGCCACAGCAAGAGCCACACTTGCTACTGCAGAATGTGTCACAGCCTCGGCTCCTCCAAACCCATCTCATAGCTGTTTCACCCTGCTCCCTTCTTCCGCCCTCCCACCGCCCTTTAGTGCCACATGGGATGCAGGGCTATCCATAGGGAAACATGAGAGCCCCCATCTGTGAATTCAACAGAAAACTGGCCTCTGTGGGGAGCCCCATTCCAGAAAGGAGTCAGGGGAGTAGGAGGAGACAAGGTATGGACCAGGAGGGGCTCGGGGTGGGGGGCCAAATGCCCTGAGGTCGGACAGCCTTGGGCAGCTTCCTTGGAACTGCCTCTGCCAGGCCTGCCAGAGACAGCAGGGGTCCTCCCTTTCCCTTCTTGCTCCTCCCCTTGCCCAACTTGAGCCAAGAGCAGGGCAAGCAGGGGTGTGACACCCCCAGAGAGGGGCACTGAGGTCACTGCAGGCACTCTGACCACACACCTGCAGGATCAGCACAGGTCCAGATGTGGCAAGAGGAGCAGAGAAACATGACGAGGGACGTAGAGGTGGAATGTCAGCTCTGCTCCCTTCTATTAGAAGTCATGTCTGGAGAGCTCCTTAAATTTGGGTGGCCAAATACCAGCTCCAATCCTTTCTTCCACAACTCTCTGCTCCTTCTGTCCTGACTCGCATTCCCAGACTCATGCCCTGCCTGAGCTCCAGTAGCCTCTCCTTCTCCCCCACCTCTCTCCCAGCCCCGCGAAACACAAGCCCACCCATTCATTCACTCAGTGTCCACCTGAGTCTGCAGGTGGCTGGGAGCAAGAGCCCAAGCCAGGGCCACAGCAGAATGTCTCTTCCTGCCTCGAGCTGTAAGTCAGTGAATGATGCTCTTAGCAACGAGGGGGCTCAGGACCACACTGAACCAGCACCCAAGACGAACCGCCTTAACTAACAGCGGAGGAGAGAGAAGAGAGGCAAGATGACAAGGAGGAGGAGGAGGAAGATTCCTAACCCTCTAGCAGAAAACAGATAAATTAAGACTATTAGGGAATAAATAAAAGATATGGAAAGAGACATCAGCCGGGGCCCAGAATGATTTTTTCCCTTTGCTGCAGTGATGATCTGATTAGGGTTCAATCCTACCGCATTCCCCATGTCCTAACTCATCTTGCCGGGTCTCCACTGCCGGGGAAGATGGATGGCAGTCATGCAGGAGGCGGCTCCGATTAAGTCCCGGGCGCGATGAGCTGGGGATTGCACACGCCTCCCCGCACCTGAGGCCCAGGGCCTTGCCACCCCCTCGAGACGAGGGCGAGGGGTGGGCACTGCTTTCCCTTTGACTGATTCTGCAGGGAGCAGCCTGCCAGGGACGCCTCTCCCCACCGTGCCTGCTGCCTGCCTGAGCATATGATACAGGTGGAACCGGGGAGCCACCGTGCCCGCTGCTTAGACGATTCCAACCTTCCCCTTCTGTTTGGGTTTCTCTTCCAGTGTGTCTGTCGAGCTTGGCCAAGGCCAGGATGCCAGAGAGGCATATGGGTTGGCGAAAGCCACCAAGGCATCCAAGAGTATCACCTTCATCTCTGAACGTCTACATCAGTGTGTCTGGTACGGCTGAGATAAGGGAAAGGAACAGATATTGATGGTGCACTTGCTATAGTCAGGCACTGTGCTGTCTGAGCGTGAGTGTCATCTCGATCTGAACAGCAACCTTAGGAGGTAAAATATCATCATTCCCATTTTATAGCTAGGAAAACTGATGCTGGGAGACTAAATAACATACTCCAAGTTACACAGCCGGAAAGTGCTGATGCTTCTCATGGAAGAATGTTGGAGAAATGGATTGATTAGCTTTGCCAAAGCACCAGGAACGTGCTGCCAGCAGGAATCAGCAGGCAAAGAATTTTTGCTTTTTATTTGCTCTTCTCCAAGGCCCCATACTCTTAGCCTCTAGCCTGCTTTGGAGTCTTGCTTTAGGGGCCCAGGCTCTTGAAGATTCCAAGAGTAATTCAGAGTAATTCTGAAGAGTAATTGGCAGAGTAATTCAGTCCACAAAAAATGCTGGAAAGATTTCCTTGGTTCTCACAGACCCCACGTAAAACTAACTATCCTTCTCACACTGCCATCGGGGGTTCTCGGGAGTCCTGGAGGAAAGCGACCCAGACCAGTTCAGCTCGGGGCTGGTTTCGGTTTTCTCTGGATCCACTGCAAGGAAGGACTCCGAAATTTACTAGCAATTTACTAGGGGGTAGGAGGGTCCCACTCTCCCAAACCTTGCATCAGGCTGGCATCACCCTGTTGTTCATTTTCTTTCATTTCTTTTTAAACTACTTTTAGTTACATTTAGGCAAGGTGGCCAAAAGCTTCAGGCCATCTAGAAATAAACACATTGTATTCTTATTGTAATGCAGTTAACACACAATTTAATGAGACACACAATTTGGGAAATTTGGGAGAGTGGTAGCAAAAGGGCAGAGGTGTGGTGGGCGCTTGAAAGCCGAGAGGCTTGGCAGCCTGTGTGGGGGAGGCTGGCAGGCACTGCCAGGCTGGGGACAGAGAGGGAGGGCTCAGCGCTGGCCGGGGCACAGCAGGGAGCCACCGCCGCCAACACAAAGCTGCTGTCTCCTGGCAGGCCCACTGCAGCCCGGTCAGGACGCTCATGCTTAGAGGAGGAGAAAAGTCAAGTGTTTATTAAGCACCTACTATTAGTTTACTCAGTCCTCACAACAGCCTTAGAAGCTCTTATTTCCATTTGACAGGTGGGAAAACTGGGGCACAGGGAGCTTAACATCGTCGCAGGGCGGTGGGACAGGCTTTGATCTCACATCTGACAAATCCCAGAGCTAACATTGGTATAAACACAACTGTGGTTCCCAAAGTGTGGCTCCCAGAGCAGCATCAGCCTCACCTGGGAACTTATTAAAAATCCAAGTTCTTGGCCGGGCGCGGTGGCTCACGCCTGTAATCCTAGCACTCTGGGAGGCCGAGACAGGCGGATCGCTCAAGGTCAGGAGTTCAAAACCAGCCTGAGCAAGAGCGAGACCTCGTCTCTACTATAAATAGAAAGAAATTAATTGGACAACTAAAAAAATATATAGAAAAAATTAGCCGGGCATGGTGGCACATGCCTGTAGTCCCAGCTACT
>CAUYRT010049777.1:0-26250 GCA_963574885.1 Lepilemur ruficaudatus
GACATGAACAGAAGCTTTTCAAAAGAAGATAGATAAATGGCCAATAAACATATGAAAAAAATGCTCAGTATCACTAACCAGGGAAATGCAGGTTAGAACCACAATGAGATATCACCTTACCCCAGTTAGAATGGCTTTCATTAAAAAGTCCAAAAGCAATAGATGCTGGCATGGATGCAGACAGAAAGGAATGCTTATACACTGTTGGTGGGACTGCAAATTAGTACAATCTCTATGGAAAACAGCATGGAGATTCCTCAAAGAACTAAAAGTAGACCTACCATTTGATCCAGCAATTCCACTACTGGGTATTTACACAAAGGAAAAGAAGTCATTTTATCAAAAAGACACCTGCACTTGAATGTTTACTGCAGCACAATTCACAATTGCAAAGATGTGGAATCAACCTAAGTGCCCATCAATACATGAGTATTGTTGGCTTATACCAAGAAAATGTGGTATATATATAATATGGAGCACTACTCAGCCATAAAAAGGAATGAAATAACGTCATTTGTAGCAACTTGGATGGCACTGGAAACCATTTTCCTAAGTGAAGTGTTTCAGGAATGGAAAAAACAAACACCACATATTTTCACTAATAAGTAGGAGCTAAATGATGGGGGAACATGGGCAGAAAAAGACATAAATGACATTGAAAACTCAGAAGAGGGAGGTTGGAGGGGGATGAGAGATAAAAACTTACCTATCGGGTACAATGAACACTGTCCTGGTGGCAGGCACACTGAAAGCCCTGACTTCAGCATTATAGAGTATATCCATGTAACAAAAACTTTGTACCTCCTTAATATTTTGAAATAAAACAAAAACCCCCACTACAAAAATAAAACCCTCACTAAAACAAAATTTGTTGGAGAAGTGTGTATTTGTGTGTGTGTGTGCGTGAGAGAGAGAGAGAGAGAGAGGGAGGGAGGGAGGGAGGGAGAGAGAGAAGTAAGACTTTGTTCAAATAATGTAGACTTGAAGTCTGGGCTTTGAAATCGGTAGATTTTTATCTGGGAAAGGTTTTTTTTTAATCTGGGAAAGTGTTATTTGTGACTTGCTTAGTTATTATTTGTCATTCTATTGTTCAATCTCTCTCACCTTACAATAGAAGAAATTCCCCTCATCCTTTACCTTTTACAAATGAGGTTCTAGAAGAATAGTCATTTTTTGTATTTTCCTTGAACTTCTACTTTCAAATATGCATTCCATGATTTTTAATCAAAAATCACTTCCTTCTTTCATGTTTAACTGTATTTTCAGATGATATTCCAAACTGTTTTACTCTCTGTTTTTTTTTTTCAATTGCAAAACTCAGACGAACTTTTTTATCACTCATGGTATCAGTTGTGAATCTTAATCTTTAAACCAAATAAAATATTTGCCTTGAAAATAAGTATGCAAATTCAGCTTTTTAAAAATATGTTTTGCCTGCTGTTATTACTTAGTACACATTCATAATATTGGAATTAAATTACTTTTTCTGACTAGAAAAATACTGTCCCCCGTGAGGAATCACGCTAGGGTCCACTGCTTAACATGGGAAAAAGAGAACAGAAGAGCTGTATTTAATGATGCTTATCAAGTCCCATTTATTTCCAAAGTAAGTGTCTTGTGGCCCTGAAGACTGGCAGTGCAGGGTCTGCAGCCTGGAATGACATCCTGCTCTTCAAGAGTTATAAAATTAGCTTAAAATTTATGGTTCTAGTGAATACTTCTGGCTTTTTATGTGTTACTTATTAACTAAGAATATTTCACTGGGGAGATTTATTTGACTAAAATGCATTGAAATTACTTGCATCAATGAACTATATTATAGGTGAAACTCAGTATAAATTATGTAGGAGGGGATTCAAAAATAACACGGCGACAAAGCTTAGGAAAACCAGTCACGCCATCTCTTCCCCTGATTTAGTTTTAGCTTGTTTAAACTTTCAGGCCGGAACTAGAAAGTTAAAGTGAAAATGCAAATGAAGGATTTTTGCAATGACAGAGTCACTTGTATCAGATTAACCCCTTTGCCAAGAATAATTATGAAAATTAAATTAAAGCTGAAAACAAGGGGGAAAATGGTGTTTGAAGGTATTGGAAAGAAACCAAGGTGACCAGAAGTATGGGGCCATGATTCAATAGGAAAAGAACGTATGTAGTGAGCCCTAAAACTGTCATGGGTTTTGTCCTTTTAGAGTATTTGCCTATACGCAATATGAGACTTGAACACTAAGAAAAAGCGGTGTCCTAGAGCTTGTGGCAGTCTTATGGTTGAGGGGGACAAGAATTGGAGAGCCGGACTACCAAACCTGTCACAAAAAAGTGAGTCCAACAGTTTGTATGCAGTCTTTCCAATGAAGCATTTATCAGTTCCAAAGGGCTGTGTGCATTGGGCAAGAAGCTCAGAAACTAAGCAGAGAGAGGAGGATAAGAAGCTCACACTTAAGGAGAGGAGACCTCTTATCTGGCATTGGACTTACCCTATGGCAATGAACATATATAAGAGTTGGACAAAGCATGTAAAATAACTATTTGTAGCCATTGGATAGCAACCAACTCAGAGTTCTAATCCTTGGGGGAAAAATCATAAGAGGTAATCCCACATTCCTGATGCTTTCTTCCTGATAACATTTTCCAATTTGCAGAGCAGGAATATAGAGCCTAAGCAGAGAATTGTGGTCTTGCTGAGTGAGGGAGACATAGAAACTGAAGTTTCAGAGTGCCAAGGTGGCTGAGATTTAGGAGCATGTCCCAGAGAAAAGACAGCTAAGTCACTAGGGAAAAAAGCTTCCAAAATTTGGCTAAATAATCCTCTTGAATCCTTGACCTAATCTCAAAGCTACACAAGCATAGGATGTAACTCTGAGAGGCTTAGTAGAGAATAGTTGTGGTGAGGCTTGAGAGCTGAGCAAAGATTTGAGGGGCTGCACAGTGCCAGAGAGACAGAATTTGGAGTTAAGATCCAGACTGGATGGAGCAACCTCAGGAATATACTAAACTTTCACCTGGAACATAGGAAGGTCATATTTTAGGAGTAAGCACAATGCCCTACAAGTGTCGGTAAAACTAAAACCTCAGAACCACATTTGCAAAGCCTTGACAAAATCAAGGTGATTTGTTTATAATTTAACTGTCTACCAGAACAGACTTAACGTTCTTGAGAGGGAGAACACCTAATTCCAGCATAATTCAAGGTATCTACAATGTCTAAAAAAATTACTGACATGCAAAATGCAGAAAAAGTTATCAATTATCAAGAGGAAAGGCAGAATCAGACTCAAAGACAAGATTCTAGATGTTGGAGTTAGCAGTGAAGCATTTCAAAATAACCATAATTATTATGTTAAAAAATAGAAGATAGAAAATGCATGAAAATATGGAGAATATAAACAGATAATCAGAATCAATAAAAAAGAAGAAAATGGACATTCTAGAACTGTAAAACACAAGATCTAAAATTGAGAACTCATTGAACGGGTTTTAAAACATACTGGACAAGAGAAATGACAAGATTTATAGACTCCAAATCATGTCAACATGAAATATTTAATTTGAAAGATATAAGAAGAATAATGGTAATGAAGAATAAAACAAATTCATAAGGAACATAATCAAGTGAATGTTATAAACACTGTGATACCAATAAAGTTGAAACTTTAGATTTAATGGGAAATCTCTTGAAAAATAAAACTTGCTAAAACTGATAGGTGAAATAAAAAAATCTTAATATTCTTATACCTATTAGAGAAATGGATCTTGCTGCAAACAAACAAAAAACTATTCTAAGCCCAGATAGATTCACTGGTTAATTTTTCCAAATTTTTAAAGAAGAAATAAAATTAACTTTGCAGAAATGATTCAAGGGAATATAAATGGAGAGAATGTGTGCCTCTTATATGTTAATTGTGGGAGTGTAAATTGGTGCAACCACTATGGAAAACAGTTTGGCACTATCTACCAAATCTGAACATACTCAGGCTCCATGATCATTTTATGCTACTTCTAGATCTAGACTCAACAGAAGAGAGTACACATGTGCACAGAAAAGATGGCTTCTTGTATTCACAGCATCTTTATTCATGATGGAAACAATCCAGATGTTCAGGCAGTGTCAAATGGAAAAATAAATTGAGGCTAGTCATGCAACAGCATACTACACAGCAATGAAAAGAATTATGGCTACACTTTTCAACATGAAAGAATCTCACAGAAATTATGTTAACTGAAAGAAGGCGATCCAAAAGAACATACAGTTCTATAGGATTCTGTTTGTTCATGTTAAAAAACGGGCAAAAAACAAATCTGTGATGGTAGAAGGCACAAGTGTCTACTTGGAAGGGTAATGCCAGGAGGCAATGAGAGAGAGGCGTCCAGGATCCTGGTAATATACTTAGTATACTTTGATCCAGGAGGTGGTTACACAGGTGGATCACTTTGTAAAACTTATTGAGTTGTCAACTTAGGATTTATAAATCCTTCTGTATGAATATTATACTTTAATAAGAAGTTCCCTTCTCGTCTCCTTCCCCAAAGCAAAGTAGGTCATCAAAATTTTAACATGTATAATCTCTGCAATTTGAGGCAAGGAAAAATGACTTGTGTATGTGTTTTAGCTGGTATAAGAAAGCATCTCTTTAAATGAATTATATACCTGATTATGGAGGAAGACTACAAAAATGAAGTCCAACTAATGTTAATCAATTGTTTTCTCTCTCTCTTTCAATCTCTCTCTCTCTCTTTTTCATTTGTTTATGTGTGTTCCCATCTGTAGTAGCAAGTTCATGGGAATTCATGCTAATGCCCCTTTAAATGTTAATGCAATGTAGTGTAAATGTGCTATAAAGCAGCTAGAGTAAAACAGATACAGCACTGATCTGGAAGGGAGATCTCAACCTGTAAACTGATTCAGCCCTACTAAGCAGTGTTTGTGATGCCATTTTCTTGCCTCAAAGCAAGGCTGGGAGATGTTTGGGTATGGGAACTCTTGAAATGCCAAGAAGTCATTTGACAGACCCATGAGTTTTAGAACTAAAATGCTCCAAAGAGGCCACCAAATAAAGCCATCCAAATAGACCACCTAGGGCCAGTTTCTAATAGTATTTAGTCATTTCATAACAACACCTCAGAGATGAGAAGAACTTACTCCCCACTAGATGTGATTCTCCAGTGGTCGTACACAGCAGAATCATGTTTATGAAAATATGAAAGCCCTGGTCTAGATATGGAATTTGAATCTAGAGGTACAGCCCATAGGGTTGTGTCCCTTTAGAAAGCCCCTGTGGTGACTTGGATGTGCCCTTTGGCTAAGATACACTGTGTGACCAGAGCCTTCAGTGGAGTGAAGTGGCTTATGTCTATAATCTTAGCACTCTAGGAGGCCAAGGCAAGAGAATTGCTTGAGGTCAGGAATTTGAGACCAGCCTGAGCAAAAGTGAGACCCTGTCTCTACTAAAAATAGAAAAATTAGCCAGGTGTGGTGGTGTGCACCTGTATGTAGTCCCAGCTACTCAGGATGCTGAGGCAGGAGGATCACTTGAACCCAGGAGTTTGAAGTTGCTGTAATCTAGGCTGACACTATGGCACTCTAGCCTGGGCAACAGAGTAAGACTCTGTCTCAAAAAAAAAAAAAAAGACAAAAGACAAAAGACATACTATGTGACCAGAGTCTGAAAGGGAGGATGATGTGGCAGGCACTGATGAGATGGGGGCATGCTAGAGAGGGGAGTCGTCTAAACAGCTATGATGTCCAAGATTTCATATCCACAAAATAGAAAAGTTTTGATAAGTTAAATAGATTGTATTTTGATTATCAGACTCATAAAATGTTAGCTCTGAAAGGGAGCTGAGGAACTGTTCTGTCCAAATCCCTCATTTTATGCAAGGAAACCGAGGCTCAGAGATTAAGCTGGGCTGAGCTTTTTGGTCTAGGGTACTTTGAATATACATGTTGTTCTTATTTATTTTTTATTTATTTTAATTAATTAACTGTTTCAAATTGTATATATTTACGGCATACATGTTTTGAAGTCTGCATATATCATAGAATGGGTAAATCAAGCTAATTAACATATGTATTAATTAGTATGCTCACTTATATGTTTGTGTGGTAAGGGCACTTAAAATCTACTCTCAGCAATTTTCAAATACTGTGTACAATACATTATTATTAACTATAGTCACCATATTGTACAATGGGTCTCTTGAACTTACTCTTCTTGTCTAATTGAAATTTTGTATTTTTTGGTTCCTACAACCTTCTAATACTTCTTCTCCCTTACCCCCAACTTTCTTAGTGAGAGAGTCTTTGTCTCTCTGTTTCTCTCTCCCATCAGGGAGGGTGATCTTGGTTGGATACAAAGACCTTACCCTTATCCTGTATAGGTGTTAGGCCACCACACATATACCCTTGTACAGACAAGCCTCATGTTGCTGGCTGTTCTGTGAGATGCAAGTTTGTGAGATACTTTGGTAGGTATAAAACCTTGAGAGCTTGATGTTTTCCATGTGTTTATGGCTCCTACTCAGTGGTATTCAGGTATTTGGAAAGGCATGCCGAACACTCATCAGAAGAAAAGTGCAAAAGCAAATGGAAACATGGCTCAACTCCAAAACCCATTGTTGACACTGTTTCCTAAGTAGAAAATGATTTAAACATAGAAACATGGAGTGCTTCAAGATGGAGGCATTCCTCAGCATAACTTCACCTTTCAGAGTTCAATTTTGCAAAGAAAATATGTGCAGTATTTGTGTCTCCAAGGAGCAGATGACCAGAATGATACTTGAGCACAGTTTCTTAAAACCTATTTGAACTGATAAAACAGAAGACGAAGGGTGTGAAATAGGCTTCGGAATACCCCATCCCACACTTACCATCCACCTCTAGATGCATGACCATCTAGAGGTTAATGGGTTACAAAATGAGGAACTGAATAGTTTGCCTGTTTTTCTGGTAATAGTGTTTATGAGATAGGAGCCCAGAGCATGCTTAATCTATAATTCATTGCAGATAAACCTTAAAATGCAAAAACATTAATTTTTACAACTCCCATTATTTATGACATTTTCCCTGTCCTCTATTAAAAATATTTGTTAGATGTATAGAATGTTCACAGCTGCTCGATTATTTACAAGGGAGTTGATGAACAGGTTTAATGATTTAGCCATTAGAAAATTAAAGCAGTTTTTTAAAAAAGTTACTTGTTTCTGAGATGTTTTTGCATGGAATGAAGACCAGAACAAGGGAATGAAATTTATTTACCAAAACCTAATTGTCATGTGAAATTGACCTAAAAATAAGACTTTGAAATTTTATTTTGGTCAGCGTACATGGCAAAACACCCCAGATGGTGTTTTGAAAATGATGAATATTTATTAGAGGAATTTCTCTAGAATGAGGAAAAAGGTAGAAATATGATTAAATGAGACCCTAGACTTGTGCAGTTATTGACGTTTCTCTGCTCATTCATTCTTTCAATCAGTGAGTATAGAAGGGCCTGCTGGGAGCCACATATTGTGCCAAATATTGGGAACATAAAGATGAAAAAGCAAGGTCTCAAGTGATTCCCAGTCTACAGGTGAGACAAGCACATGGAAACGAAGCTGACCCTTGGCCATTGCTGCAAAGAAGCTGTGTATTTAACAGAGTGGGCTCCTCTGTCTGCCTGTGGAGTCTGAGAAGACTTGCCAGAGTTGGGATTTTTTGAGCTAAGGAGAGGTTGTAAAGTGACAGAGGCTTATTTTGTTTAACACACAAAGAGTGTAATAAAAAAGTTGAAGGGGAAACCCATCAAGCTACTGTAGTAGACTGATGTGTTGATGTACCCAAACATATAAGCAACATATAAGCAATAAGAGATAACATAAGAAAAAAAGAAAGCTTAGCAGACATAGGTAGGTTCAAATCAAGGCAAACATCTTCAAGAACTAGAAATGGAACAGAAACAGGAATAGACTGTTGGGCTAGAGTAAAGATGCACTGTGCTCTCAACTGGCAGCAGTGACCATAAATTTGGCTTCTTTAAGGAACTGAGACTGCTTTACAGGAGATAGAAGTCCCTCCCACACCATTTATAATAAAAAGCTGGAAAAATTGCTGAAGATTACTTCCGGGTCAAAGTGCCCATAACAGCCTTGTGAGCTGAATGAAACCATCTTACTGGCTTGGTTACTGTGTCTGTGTTCACTTCAATGTCATCTTACTACATCCTATGCCCTGTAGCAGGTTGAACAGTGTCCTCTCAAAATTCATGTCCACCCAGAACCTCAGAATGTGATCTATGGAAATAAGGTCTTTGCAGATGTAATTACTTAAAGATCTTGAGATGAAATCATCCTAGGTTTAGTGTGGGCCCTAAACCCAATGACTGTGGCATCCTTACAAAAGGAGGAGAGCACACAGAGACACATAGGGGAGAAGGCCATGTGAAGACAGAGGCAGGCATTGGAGTGAAGGCATCAGCAAAGGAAGGTATGTGGGGGACTGCAGAGAGACAAGTGAGTATAGAAAGTGAGAGCAAGAGAGGGAGAGAGAGGTGAATGAGGACATGAGTGTGTGTGGGTGTAAGAGAAATAAAGCCCGAATTCAAACCCACATTCAGACTTTTGTTCAAAATGAGTCTTCAAATATGAATTCACGAATACATGCAAAAGCTAGCATTAAGAAAAGCAGCCAACAAAATCAACTATTGGGTCATAAATGTCCTCCAGATGCAATTAATTTTACTGCAGTGTCTGACATAGACTTTACTTATTTATTTCATTAATAACTGTGGTTTCTCATTTATGACACCATAGGCATCCCACTTTGCACCATAAATTCTTTGATATTTTACATTGATATAGTCTTTAATTATTTTAGGATACTCAAAGAGATAAATTGAAGTTTCACATCCATAAAAAGGAAAAAAGTTATGAAACAAAAATGAGCAGAAATGAAAAAATAATAGATGGATATGAAAATATTTAATTATATAGAACTTTATTAGCTGCCAAGAGAACAAGAGTATAAATATTTTCCCAAAAGGTTTCTGTTCATGAGAAAGTAAGTCCTAGGAAGACTTTTGCCGTATGAGCCACAGGGCCCTGGGCATTTGGTTTTTGTAAGATTCTTAGTGGAAAATCTGGTCCTTTGAGGAGTGTGCTCACACTTACTGAAGACAGGAGAAGGAAAGGGTCAAAACAATCTTCTCTTCCATTTCCAGTTGCTTAAGCTGATTGCTCCATTTTAAACGCTGGGACTCAGACCAAGCAGTGGTAGCCCCGACTCAACTCCTGTGTTGTGGATTGCAGTTGTCCTTTCTTTCTTTTTTGAGACACAGTCCTGCTCTGTCATCCTCGGTAGAGTGCAGTGGCGTCATTGTACCTCACTGCAACCTCAAACTCCTGGGCCCAAGCCATTCTCTCGCCTCAGCCTTCCAGGGTGCTAGGATTACAGGCATGAGCCAATGCGCCTGGCCAGTTGTTATTTCTTGAAATTAGCACAGGCTTTGGAGTCAGGAGTGGGGCCAATGAAGTGCAGGTGGGCAGTGAAAGGGAAGCAGGCACAAATTACCAGACTCAGTGGTATGAACCTGGACTAGGGCACACGTTGAAATCTTGTGTAAAGAGTTTTAGCCAGTTCATCTTTACCGGACTCTGGCCCTTGTCAGTCTAGGTCAGACTTACAGAAATTCTGACCAGATTTGTTACAAGGATCAAATGAGATTATCCAGACACTGCTTTGTAAATGCTGAAGAGCTGTAGAATTGTATAAATTAGAAACTTAAAATGAAGAGCAAGTATTTTATCTCACCCAATGTGCTTAGCTTTGTGCCTGAATCTAGACATTAGTTGACTTAAAAAGGGAAAATAATTATAAAGTAGTATAATAATCCAAATTTTTTGGCTGTATCTGCTGACACACTAATGTTAAGCTTGACAATGAATAAAAAAGGAATAAAAAACTCACCATATTTTAGAAAGCAAAATAGTGATTGTTATTAAAAGCTGATATATTGATTGCTCTATGCTAAGAATTATTCTAAGTAGTTTAAAAGTAGAATGGTCTTTGGAGTCAGATAGCATGGGTTCAAATGTTGACTTTACTACATGTGGTAGCTGTGTGAACTGGGGTAGATCACTTAACCTTTCCAGGCTTCATTCATCTCATTTAAAATGGAGATGATAATGGGCACATTATGAGGATTATATGTGACAATATATGGTGCTTACACTGTACCTGGAAAACTAATAAGCTCTTAATAAATCTTAGCCAATGCAGGAACATTTGTTGTTTGCCTCCCAGAATCCAATTTCCTCTTTATCTTTTTTCTTTTTTTAATCAATTAATTTGTTTTTGAGGCTGAGTCTTGCTCTGTTGCTCTGGGTAGAGTGCAGTGGTGTCATTGTAGCTCACTGCAACCTCAAACTCCTCGGCTCAAGTGATCCTCTTGCCTCAGCCTCCCAAGTAGCTGGGACCACAGGTGCGTGTCACAACATGCAGTTCGTTTTTGTATTTTAAGTAGAGACAGGGTCTCGCTCTTGCTCAGGCTGGTCCAGAACTCTTTATCTGAAGCGATCCTCCTGCCTCAGGGCTCCAGAATGCTAGGATTACAGGCGTGAGCCAACGTGCCTGACCTTCATATTTTTTCAGCATAACCTTGAATCTCTCAGCTATGTGGTTTGTATAAGGAAAATTCCACTACCTGTGTATCAGGGATGGGTTCTGACTGGCCTAAACCAATCAGCTGGTTCTACTAAATTCTTGGCCATAGATATTACATTAGGAATAGGCTGATGACCCAATTTGAGCCAATAAGGTAGAAGAAATTGCTGGCAGCTTTTTGTAGAGGAACTTTCTCCTTGCTCATGGGATGAATGAGAAGGCCCATAGCCTTGGTGGTAATGACAGCCATATTGAGATTACAAGGGCCATTGTTTGTGAAGTTAACATCACGCAAGGCAGACTGTAGAAATGGAAAGAAACTGTGTTATTGGTGAAATTATTGAGCAGCTGGATCAAGCAGCTCCTGAAGCTTGACTATCTCTCTACTTCTCAGTTATATGAGCTAATTTCTTTTGTCATTTAGGCTGTTTGAGTAGGGTTTTTCATGGAATGTGACTGCAAGTATTCCAATACAAGTTATTATTGCAACAGGTGTAATGGTTGATTAATTATTTCTGCAACGGGCAAATGCTGACTCATTCCAAAATGATGGCAATCACTGGCACTGTGAAAAATATTCACATGACTAAATTAATTTTTCCTTTTTCATGTGAACACATGAGATTTGAAGTTAGACTAAGGTTATATTTCTAAAATAATAAAATTGAGCTTTAGTTACATTGCTTAGGAGATAGAGAAGAAAGAAAATCAAACTATTTAGATCAGATTCCTCCAGATAACCTTCAGAACCATAATATCATATTGGCTACTATTTAGCAATCAGTCACTTATTGTATTCAAAGGACTCTTGTAGGTGCTTTGTCTACATTTTCTTTAGTTCTTTCATAGAATTATTTAATCTGAGAAAACAGAAGCTTAGAGAATGGTTTTAGGGCCTAGTATCTAAAACAGTGTCCAGCATAAGCTGAGCTCTCAGAAGTAATTATTGCATGTTAATTAACTGCCCAAGTACGTACAAAACTGGGGATAAAACTCCTGTCTGCTTTCCTCCAAAGTCTTTGCTCCTGTCACTACACCACATTGTTTCCATGCATCAAAAATCCCATTTTATTGTAACTAGAAATTTGTCCACTGGTCTAATTTAGTGGATTGAGGTCTAAGGCAAGTAGCTGTCAATTGAGAAAATTTAGCCTCTTCAGGGTCAGCTCCTAATTTGATATCATTGACCATTTTTTTCAGAAAGTAGACTTCTTAGATCATTGCCAAGAGCAAGAGAGATAAGATGTATAAACCCAGGTTGCTAAGCCCGACTAGTTTCTAGCCCTCGATGGAATTCTTTCTGTTACAAATTACATGCCTTAAATTGACATACAAACTTTGCTCCAAGAACTTTAAAAAGAGCTGAAGACTTGTATTCCAGACCTAAGATTGATTATTTGAAGTTAGACTTTGGAATTCTTGCCCAACCTTGAAATGCCTCTAAGAATATAATTTTTTTCAATGTGTCTTACATTTTTTTAATAAAAATTATCTAGAATAAAAATATGTGATTTATAATGAGAATTCAGTAAATGTTGCTGTTTAAAAATGCTACTTTTTTAGCAGCCATTAATAGTGAATTGCAAAATTTTGAAATATTTTATCATTCTCAGATTAGCCCACTTGGATCTCATACAGTAAGCAATAGTCAAAAATGTTCTGTGACTATGAAGAATGGCCTTATTTTCATCAAAGAAAGAAAAAAAGAGAAATGGCAGGTATCTAGTTGAATTTCATAGCCCTCTATGCTTTCTGATGCAGTTCTTTTGCTGCTGAGTGTAAAATTCAAGGTCCAGGTTGTCTATGGTGAGTGTAAAACTTAGGCCCTCTGGAAGCACTGTGGCTGATAAGGTCTTTAAAATTTCCCACTAGGGCCTACATGGTAAATCAATAAACAAGTTGGTATCATCAACAAGTCCATAATAAGAACTACTATTTATTAGGTACCTCCTAAGTGGTAGGCAAAGAGAGAAAAGTAGAATAATGAATCGGGATATGCATGTTTGTTGAAGTTTGGAGACTAGATTATTCAATGTGTTACCCTAACCAAGTTATTTAACTGCTCAGTTTCCTCAGTTTTTCAGTGAAGAATTATTAGCATAATTATTAGTATAACCATCTTGGAGGTTGTTGTGAGGATTAAAAATACCGTATTGCAATACTTACCTGGCAGGGGAGATACCATAATCACGAAGGTGGTTTTCCCAGGGTGAGGCTCATCCATTGCACTCCGGGTGTGCTGACCCCTGCGATTTCCCCAAATTCGGGAAACTTGACTGCATAATTTGTGGTAGCGGGGGACTGTGTTTGTACTTTCCCCTGAAAAAAAAATACTGTATTGCATATAAACCTTTGTGTGTGGAAAGGTTTCAATACATACCATGATTGTTACTATCATTGAATTTGAAAGGCAGAGTGTCACAGCTGGGACTCAAACTCTGATGTAAGGTCTATCAAGACCTTTCCATCTGCTCCCTTTCTTTTGTATGGTAGACAAAATGTGCACTATGGCACTTGGGAATGGCCATACAGGACTTCATGGAAGGCTTGATATTTGATCTGTGCCTTAAAGGATAAGTTAAAATTTTGATACGTAAAAATGATCAGTATTTTATCTTCCAGGATTTTTAGAATCTTAGTAGCATAAGCAGTAAAAACAAGTAAGTTTCCACATTAATTTATTTACAATAATTCACTGGCAGAGTGAAGCTATCAATTAGTGATATCTGTCATGTGGGCCAGAGGGAAACATTTTGACATCTCTACCGTATCATCCTCTACAATCATTTTTTCCCCTTAATTTTTGGTCCTTGAAAGAATGTTTCCATTAAAGCCAGAATTTTGGATGTTGCAAGTCAAAAACCCACTTTATGTAATATGGCTTTATATAGACATGTTTGAAGGGACAATTGCATATCTTGTTTTAGTCAGGAACATGGTGGGTGATACTGAAAATTAAAACCAACTTTCAGGATCTGAGCTCTAGTAAAATTTGGCAGCAAGTCATTGTCAAATCCCTGTTTACATACCTCTACATACAGAGGTATCAATTTCAAGGGGGTATTAATGGCCATGATCTCCTTTTAAACAACCTCTTATCTGCACATGTTTTTGGTTTTGTTCTTCAAGAGATTTCATCCTGAAATTCTTCTCACAGCTAAAGAGAATGCTATTTAAAATGTCACAAAGTTATTGTAGAATAAAGCTAACCATACAAGGGGCTGGGAGACATTTCATTTTTTTTTTTTTGAGAATTTGCTTGTGCCAGGCACATTCTTTATATTTGTATTTTGTTTAATGTTCTTGACAATCTTATAAGGCAAATACACTATTGTCATTATTTGTAAAATGTAAGTGATTTTGCTCAAGGTCATGTGTGCAGTAAGTGGCAGAACCAAATCTTTTTTTGTTTGTTTGTTTGTTTGTTTGAGACGAAGTCTCACTCTGTTGCCCAGGCTAGAATGCAGTGGTGTCATCAGAGCTCATTGCATCCTCCAATTCCTGGACTTGAGTGATTCTTCTGCCTCAACCTCTGAAGTAGCTGGGACTACAGGCATGCACCACCATGCCTGGCTAAGTTTTCTATTTTTGTAGAGATGGATTCTTACATGTTGCTCAGGCTGGTCTTAAACTCCTGGGCTCAAGTTATCCTACTACCTTAGCCTCCTGAGTCACTGGGATTATAGGCATGAGGTACCCTGTCTAGCAGAACCAAAATCTTTCAGGGCTCAGAGCCTGTGCTCTTAACCACTATGATGGTTCCACTGATAGATGAGGCAGAAGAAAAGAAAGAGGAAGGAGCTTGTGAAGAGGCCACAGGAAGAACAGTAGATGGTGATATTATTATTAATTTTATAATTATTAATATATAATCTTGTTTTCTCCACCTGGAATACCTCATCCCTGGGACACCTTTTCCCCATGACACTTCTCTGCCTAGGAACTTCTATTTGTTCTTTAAGAACTCGACTCAGATGTCACCTCCTCTGAGGAGCCTTCCCACATCCCATCTCCCCAAACCTCCAACCCTCTGGAATCCCACAAAAATTTGCTCAGATTTCTGTTGTAGCCCAAGTTATATTATAAAGTGCTCATTGTCATACCTCCTTCTTGTACTAAATTCAGAAATCCTTGAGGGCAAGGACTGTGTCTAATTATTCCTTGTGGTTCCAGTGCTTAGCTCAGCTCATTGTAGGTGCTCAGGGAAAGTGAGTGAATGAATCAATCATCACACATCGAGGACCCTCTGTCTTACCAGGTACCATGCTAAGAGATGTAAAGTTAAAAAGATCAGGCTGTTGGCCCCTTAAAGTTCATAAACAAATTGAGGATGTGTTCCTATCTTTCAGTTCTACATTATAGAAACCCAACACAAACTAGCTTAAAAGGAAAAAAAGAATGTGAGCAGAGGACAGAATTTATTTGTCCTAGGCAGGTTACTTCTCTTAATAGTTTCAAGAATAGCTGAATCTGAGAACCAAGGGTTTCCAACAATGTTATCCTCCAGATTAGGTCTCTTTCTATAACCTGCTTTTGGGTGGCTTCATCCTCAGGAATTTTTTTCCCCATGTGAAAGCCCCTCATAGCTCCATGTTTACATCCAATGGTAGCAAAAATAGAGCTTTTTATGCCAATGGTCCTAGCAAAAGTCCTGCAAGTAATTCTCAATGCTTTTAATTGAGTCATCTGGCCCTTCACTGAACCCATTATAGCAACTCTGAAGAGGCCTACATCATATGCTTACCTCTGGATTTGGAAGTGGGGTTGGCCCCATCCAAATCATATGGATTAAAAGTGAGAGACGGTTGTTCACCAGAGAAAAATAAAATTGCTGTTACTAAAAGGGCAACAAGATATTAGGCAAGCAAAAACCAACACATGTCCTCCATAGAGGAGATATCCTATACATCAGTAATTATATGGTAAGGCTAGGAGTGATGCTTGTCCTAAGTGCTTACAGCCAAAGATTAGGTAGGGGAAACAGATCACTTCAAGGACAGCAGTCCACAAACACCTTCTAGGAGGAAGCCTGTGAAGTAGGCCTCTTGGATAGGTAGGATTATGGTAGATGAAGACAAGAAGCCCTTTCAGATCCATGGAAAGGCATGAACAAAGGCAGGGAGTTAAGGATCCTTTGGAGGTTTTCCAAGTTTGCTGGAAACATTTGGGAATTAAGTCTGGAACTTTGGTTGGGGGCTAGATCTATACATAGTCTAATAAATGCTAATCATTTATGCAGATTTCTTCCACATATGATCTCAAAAATAGTAATTTTGGCAGGCATCACGAGTAGGATCATTCTTCCCATGTTACCAATGGGGCAAGTGAGATCTAGTGCAAGAGATGCCTGCTGAGAGTTCACCCTCTTGTGTCCAGAGACAGAACAGCACAAGAAGCCCAATATCTGCCCTCCAGCCCAGGACTGTGCCCCTCCCCTATCCACAGTAAAAATAAAATCTGGGGTTGGAAATTATCAGGACAGCAGCTGTGGCTCAGCCCCAGGGCCAGCCTGAGGACACCTTTGGAGAAAGCTGTGGGAACAACCATATAGCCAGATGGAAGGTATCTGACTTGCATAATGGTAAGAGCAGAGACTCTAGAGTCAGGCCTGGTTTTGATTCTCAGTTTCATGAGTTAAGGTGTTACCTTGGGCAGATTATATAACTTCTTCTTCTTCTTCTTCTTCTTTTTTTTTTTTTTTACAATATATATTTTAAAATAGCTAGAAGAGAATAATTGGAGTGTTTCTAGCATAAAGAAAAGACAAATATTTAAGATGATGGATATCCCAGTTATACTGATTTTATCTTTACAAATTACATGAATGTATTAAATTATCACAAGTACCACGAAATAAAAAAGACTTCTTTAAGCCTTAGTTTCTTCATCCGTAAACAAGGCAAAGAAGAATACCAATCTTATAGGATGGTTCATGAGGTCTCAGTGAGGTACTGCATATTAAAAACTTGACACTCTCTTCCTCATCTGGTCTGGTCTCCTCTTTCTCATCTGGTCTGGTCTCTTCTTCTGGTCTGGTCTTCTCTTCCTTGTCTGGTCTCCTCTTCCTCCTCTGGTCTCTTGTCTCCTCTTCCTTGTCCGTTCATGTCTTCTTCTGGTCTGGTCTCCTCTTCCTCATCTGGTCTTGTCTCCTCATCCAGTTTCATCTCCTCTTCTGGTCTGGTCTCTTCTTCCTCTTCCAGTCTGGTCTCCTCCGAGACATTCCATTTTGAATGGATCTTTTTCAGTCCTCTTCAAAATAGTTCTGTCATAATGTCTACTGTTTGAAGAAAGTCCTGGGATATATATAATAAACTGAGCACATATAACGCTTGTTTGGAAGTGATTTCTCTCACGATCTTTGAGATCTTTTACTTGAGTCATCAGATGTAAAAGAACTTTTGACAGCACCCATGAGCATGTCCCCATTTATGGGAACAAAAAAATAACCCCTTATCAGAGGATAATTGGTGCCAGAAAAGGAGCTCTGACAGCAAAACTACTTCAAAAGGTACCAATATTTCTTGGTGAATAGTTTAATCATTCTATAAACAAAAGGTTTGATTGCAATGTTATCTTTAAACTGAAACCAAAAATTATGCAAATAAGGATACTTTCTCTTACATTTAATACAGTGAAAGTTATGAATCTCTATACTAATTAGAACAAAGAATGTACCAAGGGTTGACTGCCTTTATTTTTCTTTTTGCTGTAATTTTTCTGGGTAAATTGTATAATAGTACCAAATACCATCCATCACCATATATTTGATTTTAGCAACTTGATTATAAACAGGGGCATTTTTGCAAAAATATTCAAAGGTTGATCTATTTTTCTAAGAGCCTCTCCAAATTCTCTGATATTGGAGTCATTTTCTCCCTCCCACCTTTAAAAAAAATTAACAGCTTTAATAAGATATAACTCACATATCACGCAATTCACTTATTTAAAGTGTGCAATTGAATTGTTTATATACAGAGTTGTGCAACTATTACCCCAATTTCAGAACATATTTATTACTCCCCAAATAAATCTTGTACCCATTAACTATAATTTCCCGATTGCCCCCAAACCCTTTCCCCACCCACCTCGATCCTCAGCCCTAGGAAACCACTAATCTATATTCTGTCTCTGTAGATTTTCTTATCCTGGATACTTCCTATGAATGAACTTGTGCAGTATGTTCTTTAGAGACTGGCTTCTCTCATTGAGTGTAATGTTTTCAAGGTTCATCCATGTTGTAACATGTATCAGTGCTTCATTCTTCTCGTTGTTGAGTAATATTCTCTTGTATGTATGTATATATCATGTGTTTATGCATTCATCAATCGATGGGCATTTATGTTGTTTTCACCTCTTGGCTATTGTGTATAGTGCTTCCATCAATATGCATATACAAATATTTGTTTGACTACTTACTTTAAATTCTTTTGGGTATATATTTATGTGGAGTTGCTGAGTCATATGGTAACTCTATGTTTAACCTTTTGAAAAACTGCCAGACTGTTTTCCAAAGAAGCTGTGCCATTTAACATTTCCACCTGGAGTCATTGTCTTTTGAAACAGCTATTTATTTTCATCAATTTTTCTTCTTCAACTGCTAACTTGTCTAACTGCCAGATCCTCATTTATAGATAGTTTTGCAAAGAACCTGAGCAGTTTTCCAACTCAATTTTATCAACTCTATGAATTCTGGACCTTCCTCAGAATTTCTCATTTCACTTTACAATACATTTATCCTCTAGTGATAGATAATACATCCAGTGTGCATATTTCTTAAAACAACTCCATGAAGTATTATTAGATGCAATTTAAACAGGAGCAAACATAGGCTCAGCAAAATTAAATAATTACCTAGTAGATGGTTGAACCAGCAGTCAAACTATTATGAAGAATAGAATTTTTTTTTTTGTGGGAAAAGTCATACGTTTAAGGGTAGTGTTATCCAAAGGCACTAAAAACCTCTGAGCTTCTACTTAAGCTACCTCATTTACTCCTGCTAGGAACTCTAAGCTAATAGTATAGAAGTTAGCATGTCTATGCTGCAATGAACAGAAAATGTGACCAAATGTGGCTTAAACCATTATGGTTTCTTTTTCTTACATAATTCAAAGTCCTGGGATAGGCAGTTATAGTGTCGTTTCCACAGCTTAACATTGTCAGAGCTTCTGAGTCTATTTCAATGTGATTCTATTGGCTTTTCCTTCACAGTTGCAAGATGGCTGCAAGCATCATGCCCTCACCCTGCTATTCCCAAAGCAGGAAGGGAGGAAAGATGTTTCTTTCTTACGTGTTTCTTTCATTTTATTAGAGAGAAAAATCTTTTTTTCCCAGAAAATCTTGCAGACGTTCTCTTTTATGTTTCAGTGGCCATAGAGGAATTACATGCCTATTCCGAATTCCAAGAGAAGCTGAGAAAGTGAGTGTCTGACAATTTCAGCCTTCCTATTGTGTGGGAGGCTCTATTGGCTTGGAAAAGTGTGAAAGAATGGTTGGTGAGTCAGTAGTCTACCATGTCTGCTGCAGTTAGGAACTAATATCTCTAGCCTAAAGATCCCTGAAGCTCAGAGATGCTAGGTTACAGCACACAGCTAGTTAGTGGTAAAACTGAGAGCTGAGTCAGGTAGTTTGGATTCTAAAGTCCATGCTACAGCTCATGGTCTCAGAGATGACGTGTTCATTTGAAAAATGTAACTATAGGTGGATAACTATCTTACTTATCATATGAGTAAGAGAGAAGTAGATGGTAATATACATTAACTTTCTAGAATATAAATTAAGATTATTCTTGTTTGTGTGTCATGAAACAGGTTCTGAAGGCATTTGTCTTTTGGTGAATTATATATTTTTTGGCTTTATAAAAATTAAAATCTCTCTTCTCTCATTGTTAATTTATTTTGGGAAAATGTAAACTAAGATTTTAGGCAAACAGACAAATATATTTTCCTTGAAAAGCCACTTGCTCACCTGGCAGAGGAGCACAATCTCAGGTTAAGTCTGTTTCAATTCTTTTCTTCAAATACATGGTCATGATGTGAACATTAAAGAGATAACACTAAGGGTTTTACAGGTCTTTTCTCATTTGACCCTCATAACAACCATATTGGATACCTATTGATTTCCATTTTCTCCCAGTAGAAACCAAGGCATAAACAGCTTTAATAACTGGTCCAAGGGCACACAGTAATAAATAGTAGAATGGAGACTTGAACCAAGTCTGATTCCAAAACCCATGTTCTTAATCACATGCTGTATTCCCAGTACATCATAATACTATTTGAACTTCATTTCTATTAATAACATTCCAAGAAGAGAAAAGAAGGCTAGTACTAGAATTATGATTAATGAATAAATAATTTAACATACAATTTTTTGAGCTTGGATGAACTTTGTCTGGTCCCAGTGATGCCAATAAGGACCTTATTTTGTATTTAGAGAACTAAAGTTGACTTCAGAAGTATTTCTGTGTGATGTAGGAGTATGTTTTTGATTTCAAACTCTTAAGTGCTATTCCTCTGATAGGGAGGGTACTGTGAATAACTTTAACAGTGGAGAATCCCAAAGAAAAATGCTATTTTATTTGAGAAAGAATTTGTAGCTTTATGGAGAAACCTATTCAGAGAAGCTCTAACATCAGATACCTTCAGGCAACTCACTGAGTACCTGTCTCCAAAGTCCTATTTAGAGCCACATAATTCTGTCTTAGGGTGGGGTGTGGTAACTATTGGTAAGACTGATATGTCAAATGGTCAAGAATCTGTAATCCAGAGTGGACTCTTTCTGGCATCTGAGGTTTCAATGAGTTTACAGACATTTCTGGCCTAGTTTATAGAGGAGGTGGCCTGTCTACTCTTCCGCTCATGGGGACTTTGCCTATTTGTTGGGAAAAATCCATTTATCCCAAAGCTCCCTTGTGCTTCACATCCTGCTTTATGTAGCCCTATGTTGTCTTCAGCCCCAGAGTCCAATGACAATCATGAGGTCAAGTATCTGTTTTGTGTCTTAGTCCCTATGTCCTCTTCACCTTGATGATGTGATCTTTCCTCATTTACAAGCCCAGTGTTTTTAGGGCCTAGTGTCGCGCCCAGCAATCAGGACGCAACAGCTTTGGAGTTCTTCCACCAGCGGTTTATCGGCACAGCTTCACATCTACGACTTCTACATGGCGAGAGACCCCGAACGGGGAATGAGCTCCGCTTAAGTACCCTCAGCCAGGACCTCCCCCAGCACGTGTTCTCTAGTGATAGGCAGGACGGAGAGAGCAGTTGCGCACGCGCTGGGCACAGCTGCCTCCCAAGCGGGATCCCTGTGCTGTCGGCTCCCCACAACTCAAGGCATTCTTTCTACATCCAAAGCCATTTTGGAAGAATCCTGAACTGTAGTGAAGAAAGATTTCTGGAGTTTGTGGCCTTCTGTTTATTCATTTAAAATTTATTTATTTAAACATTTTGGTTTTGCTTAAATTTTTAACTTATTTTTTGATAGATACAATTTAAAAAGCACAATGGATGACCCATGAAAAGTACTGTTCCTTCTCTCTGCAGTGACAATATGGAGTTTTACCTGTGCCCGTGCACCTGGCCCACAGCAAGAAGCTCAGGAATCCCCCCACCCTTTTGTGTTCTAGAAACTACCTATTGCAAAGAACCACTTTCTCCATAAGACTTAGATAAGACCCATATATAACACTCTTGTTTACCTAGTACAAGGCCAGACACAGACTCTCCAAATTCCCATTCTTTGTCTTAAAAATCACCAGCTGAACTCTTCTTTGTACCCACTGATCAATCGGGACAAATGCTTGATACCCAACCTTTGGTTCAGCTTCTCTCCTCCCCCAGGCTCCCGTCCCGGTGCTCTGGCCCAGCCTCAGCCTTCTCGATCTGCTGCCCGAGGAGCCCACTCCATCCCACTGCCCCACCCTTGGTCCTTTCTTGCCTTTTTCACTCCTCCATATAACAGAAATTCCTTTTTGCCTAAACCTTGAGAGGCTTGCAGGTCTCATGATCAGAGTATCCTGCCTATAGCAATAGTCCCTTGCATCCCCTTGCAATAACCATAAGAATCCCTGATTACTAAGTCTGGTTTATTTTTTTATTTGACACCAATCCCCCAATTCTCCTTCCTGGAGGCAACTACTGTTACCATTTTCTTACAGATCCTTCCCTAGTCTGTGTATTTATAAAAATATGTTTGTAAATATTTACATTGTTTCCAGCTTCCTTATTTTCATTTAACAATGTAGTTTACAGATTATTCCCAATAGTGTTTAAATGCTGTAAAGTCTTTAGCATTTTATGGGTACACCATGATTTACTATTGACAGATATTTAGATTGTTGCCCAAACCCGAATGCAATGAATTTGGCATACATTTGACATGTATCATTTTGTACATGTGTGAGTATATTCATAAGAGAAATATCTAGTTGGGGAATTCCTGGGTCAGAGCTGACAAACAATTTTAATTTTGGTAGATCGTGCTGAATTAGGCTCCAATCCAGATTTATAGAATCAAAATTTGCATTTTAACAAAGCCCCAGGCAATTTGGGAGGCTGAGGTGGGAGGATCACTTGAGGCCAGGAGTTGGAGGTTGAGGCTGTAGCAGTGATCTATGATGACGCCACTGCACTCTAGCCTGGGCAACAAAGGAGGCTCTGTCTCAAAAAAAAAAAAAAACAAGTTTGAGAAGCTGCCCCTAGAGAGCAGTGGGTCTAACCCTTGGGCACATATTTTAATCCCCTGGGGAGCTTTAAAAAATTCTGATATCCAAGCCCCACCCCAGACCAATGAAGTTAGAATCTCTCGGGGGGGGGGGGGATGGTGGTGTGAAATCAAGGCATCAGAATTTTTTTAAAAGCTCCAAAAGTGAATACAATGTGCAGACAAGGCAATTACTTTAGAAGTTGGCAGTTATAAAGGATGTTTTATTATTACCTGTCTCTTTTTAAAAATGAAAAAGCATGAATCAGTTTTCCTCTAATTCAAGTTGGAGCACTATGTATGTACTCTCTGGACTACTTTGACAGAGTAGGTTTTTGAATGTAACAAGATAAGTCAACTTGAGTGGTAATATATTTTGGGAATACAAATTGTGACTGTAAACATTGTACTGTAAATGTTTTGTAGTTTTCCCCCAATAAAATTTTAGGAAGAAAAAAAAAAAGAAATATTATAGGATTAGCAGTGCCCTAGAGGCCTGATATATACCCTCCATGAATATATATATATATATATGTATATACATACATGTAGATTCCTTTTCTTCTCTTGTTCGCTACCTAGAAGTGGTAGAAGCTTTCTTATGTTGCCTCTTCACTGTTTGGCTTGTCAGATATTCCAACACTTTTGTTACTTATTTTTGTATTAAGTTCCCTCTTTGAACTATTTTGCATGGGCATGGGTTTCCTGACTAGACACTGATATACTTCATATTTCTTTATTACATGCTTCAGGATTTCCAATACCATCATATTTCATTAGGAAATAAATCTAAGACCTCATCGATTATAAGATTCATCATTATTTTATGTACCACTCCCAAAGAAAAATATTGCCGATTAAACTGTGACCCTATATATGAATTTTTATTTTATACTTTTATTAAAAGCATACTCTTTTAGACTTACTTAAATATAAGTTTCTATCATATACCCCTCTTATGCATAAATACAAAGGAAAATGCTAGTGAACAAATGGTTGTGGTTTTCCAAAAATCCTTCATACTAAGAGTATAACTCTTCTCAATCACTGTCACTGACAGTGATAGAATTCTGTGCTTTCTCATACAATATAATAATTTGGTCATCAGGAATATTAATCATGCCACATTTTTAAAAAATACATAAAAGAACTAGAAGCCATTGTTGCTGTGTTTGTTTGCAAGTTTGAATTAATATTAAAAATAAGAAACCATTCATAAAAGCAACACAAAACTATAAAGTAACTAGGAATCAATTTAGCTAGAAGATAATTCATGAAAAACTTGTCTTTTGATTTCTGGGAATGTTGAGAAATATTCTTATTCAATACTGCGCTCACACAACCATTTGGTTTGGAGGGGTTAAAAGGGTGCTTCACTATTGTCTGCAGGATTTTCTTCCAAGTCTCTATCTTTCTATAAAATTTGATGCCAGTCTTTTTGATGTTTATGCATGAATAAGCAATCACAGCTATATTCCAGCTGCGACAGGTAGAGAGAAATTATAAAATACTTGAATTTTGAAATTCACTCTAATTTCAGAGATGGGGAATGTGAAAAAAATGTGTGCTTTGGAATCAATGAGATTGATAGTGAGTTACCCTTGAAACTTTTATCAGTGAGAATTCTTTGAGCCTGGGTTCATGTTGCCTTCCCATAGAGAGGATTTACCAGTTGCCTGGGGTCACTTCCAACCTCAAACCACTTTAAATTACCTCATTTGCTCAAGATTTTTTTTTTTTTTTTTTTTTTTTTTTGGCCATTCAGGTAGTATGAATTTGAACTACAAATTCCTGGGGGAATTAGCTTGTGGTTATGAATGAGAATTCTCAGGGGAGATTTTTTTTTTTTTTTTTTTTGCTGTTCCTTCTGCATATAGTTTTTTGCTTTGTTTTGTTTTGGTTTGACTTTTCTTTCTCATATACCCTTACATCTTTAGGTCTCATCTTTATGAGGGGTTTCCTCTCATACTCCACACCTTGGGCAGCTGGGCTTTATCTCTTGCCCGACTTCCATATCCACACAGCTATCAAGGTAGAAGCTTAAAGTCTCTAGGATTCTACAAAAATCAAGGTGAGGCTGACTTTGGCATTGACTTACCTCCAAGGTTTAACTTTGACTTCTCCAGAGCTCTTCCTTTTGAGTCACCTTAACAGTGCATTTAAAAGGATGTTTTTCAAGCACCATATGTACTAACCATCAAATTGGTATTAACTGACCAACACTTATGTGCACATATAGTAGTAACATTCATTGGATGTTGGGCAGATGGGAGCAGGGAGGAGGGGATGGGTATATTCACACCTAATGGGTGCAGTACGCATTGTCTGGGAGATGGACATGCTTGAAGCTCTGACTTGGGTGGGGCAAAGGCAATATACGTAACCTAAACATTTGTACCCCCATAATATGCTGAAATAAAAAAAATAAAAAATACTTTACTGTGAAAAAATGCTAATGATCAAAAAATAAATAAATAAAAGGACTTTTTTTTTTTAGTTGAGACATTGATTAGGGTAACTAGTCTGCCGTCTGACTACCCTGGAAACTCATTCATCAAGACAATTGCTTTAAGATGAAATCAAAGTGTCCTTATATAATTATAGTAATGAAATCCTAACTATTCTGAGAAATAACTGTTTCATGTATTTCATTAATTTGGGTGACTACCTTAGCCTTGTTCTTATCTTCCTAAGTTCTAACTTGGATATAAAAGTCACTGATGGAAATGGAAAATCTTGAGAAAAGAAATTTCAGGGTTTTTTTCAGTTTTAAGAATTAGGATGACAGCCTCAAGCCTTTATTTTCAAATCATCTGTCTGGTTTTTATAACTGATTTAAAATTTAGAGTCAACTAATATTTTCTGAGACAGAAGAGGTACTTAGCACTATCACAATTTTTTTTATTTTTGCTTATATTAATTATTGCTTATTTAAAACTCTTTGGTTTATGGTTTGCAGAAAGGCAGACTACACACTGTCCATTATTATAAACATGGCACATTTCTCAGAATACCTTTCTTATATGGAACAACTAGCAGAATCTAGCTTAATAAATAACTTTACCTAATGTAAATCATACTAAGAAGGTTTATTCTATCACGTTATTTGAATAGATAAAATATCAAACTGTGCAGCCACAAATGAAAATGATAAGGAAACGTAGCTGTGAAATGAGGGGCATCAACAGAGACACACA
This sequence comes from Lepilemur ruficaudatus, assembly GCA_963574885.1. NCBI lineage: Eukaryota > Metazoa > Chordata > Mammalia > Primates > Lepilemuridae > Lepilemur > Lepilemur ruficaudatus. The sequence goes on from CAUYRT010049777.1 coordinate 25,534, forward strand.
AATCTGGGTGGTTGAAAAGATTTTTGTTTGCTGGCTTGCTTGTTTGATTGGCTAGGTGTGGAATTCTAGGCTTGATTGATTGTTTTAAATATGCATAAGAAAAACAGTGAATCTAAGTCTATATCTATATGCAGTGAAAAACACAGTTGCCCAGGAGTGGGTGCAAATATTATATTTCTGAAGGGTCAATATGTTTACTTTGAGACACACCAGATGGTTAAACTAGGTAGTGAAAATAGAGAAAATTTGTAGCCCTGTTTGCTTGCTCACTCATGGCATGCTTTTTCTGCAAGTAGATATGTTGGCTAAAGAGAAAGAGAGCTGTGGATAGCAATAGGTTCTGCATTTGTGATTAGATTAGGTTAAATCCTTTTGTTATATGCTCTTCCTCTTTTACTATACCCATCAAGCTTAAAATGTATTATCCCTTTCCCACTCGACTGTAAAATCTATGAGGGGAGGCCGGGCACGGTGGCTCACATCTGTAATCCTAGCACTGTGGGAGGCCGAGGTGGGAGGATCGCTCAAGGACAGGAGTTCTAAACCAGCCTGAACAAGAGCGAGACCCCCGTCTCCACTAAAAATAGAAAGAAATTAATTGGCCAACTAAAAATATATAGAAAAAATTAGCCGGGCATGGTGGCGCATGCCTGTAGTCCCAGCTACTCGGGAGGCTGAGGCAGAAGGATTGCTTGAGCCCAGGAGTTTGAGGTTGCT